>CABFVX010006067.1:0-38261 GCA_902151425.1 Timema shepardi
ACCCCCGCACCTCCGCGCGTCTACAACATATCACCCTTTCCATTAATTTCTCCGCCGCGCCTTAGTATACTGGGTTTAAGCCTACTCCTCACAACACCGGTCAAAATAAAATCGGTGATAAATCCACAATGGATGCGATTGGTAAAGGAACAATTGGATGTGAGGCAATTGTAGATGGAAAGTGGCTATCATGCTACATGAAAAATGCTCTGTACGTGCCAAATGTACGAAAAATTGATTTACTGAAATACCTTCACTTGACAAGATGATGAGATGCAGTTCAACCAGGACCAGGTGTGAATTCATAAAATATAGACTTATCAAGGCAGGTGCCTTTCAGGTTGGTTACATTTTCAAAATGGAAATCCGTGTATAGAAACCGGAAACGTAATCATGTGAAAGTGAAGCAAATTTTACTACATCAAAGAACACTCTGCAGATCTGGCATAAGCTTCAAGGTCAGTGGCTTTTTTTCCTATTTTAGGAGGTTGAGTAGCAATTTTTCCACTCGCTCTTTATGAATCCTGATAGAATAAAACCTAGGTCAATGGATTGTATGGTAGCGATTAATTTTCTTCAAGAAGCAGCCATTGCCATTTTGTCAAGTGACAGCAATATAAAGTGTGAACTGTGTTCTTCTTTTTACTGCAAAACCCATGCTATTGTATTTTTTATTTGTTCCTAGCTCTTTCCATGCACCTCTATCCATAATCATATATTTAATAATCAGATATGATTAAATTATATCAATTCAATAGCATGCTTTGCAATCATTGACGATTTTACTTGCTATTTTATAGGTTTTAACTTATCAGAGGTATTTACAGATTTTTTGTTATGTTGGATTCTTTCAGTTCTTTGTTCTTATAAATGGCGACTGTAGTTAATGCTCTTTGCAATTCACCCGGACCAAAATGAGGATCAAGTAATGAGTATTGAATTCATTTGTATAAGGAATCAAGACAGTGTCGTGTCGGGGAGTGTTGCCAGGGTAAATAGAGCTTGTTAAACCTGTGATATGTTCTCCCCCACTCTGTCCCCATTTCACTAATCCCATATAGGCTCTGCTCTACACAAATTTATGTTCGTTGGTATATGATCAATGAGTGCTATGCTAAATGATGAGAACAATTCACACGTACATTTTAAACTAGCTCTGTTCGAATGAATATCAACACACATGCTGCAAATAAGTGTGAATACGATACTGTTCGTATGGATTTATCAATTTATTACTTGTTATTCCACGGTGGTGCCAATCACTCCTGGCAACAAGTCCTAGAGCAGATTATGGTTTGGTGCCGATTATAAGACCCAGATACTCCCAAGAAAGTAGGGGTAATCAGGCCAGATACCCAGGGAGGCGATAATTAACTACTCCTCCCTTACCAGACACTCACTGGTCAGGCCGACACTGGGGACTGTGCCCCCCACATAATCCAGGGTGGTAGCCGGAGGAGATACGCTCACAGAAGTGACCTTACGGTCTTCTCACTTTCTCTTGGGTGAGGGAATAGAATTACACCCACTTCACGTGGAGAGAATCTGTAATGGATGTGTAGGATTCGTCATGTACATATGTGTGACCAGTATTATAGCGAGTTATCGAATAATACCACACCCATCTGCGACTCAGAAAGACTGTCACGTACAGAATGCAAGATTGTCATTTAAAAGTGAAACTAAGTTGCCTAAAACCTCATTTCAAGGTCAAATTATTGCCTCAAATTTTACAATTTTCCTGGGACATAGTCCCATGGCGACCCAATTCCATACCACGACCCCTTCCCACACCCCACAATGTTCTTAACGTTGCCCTTGTTCTATACCTGGTCACCTGGGGATATTTTTTGTATCATTTCAGAACGTCGAGAAATGTGAAGTTTACTGTATCACCCAATATATTTCATGCGACGGCGCTGCCAGTACCTATGGGTATAGCCCTGACGAGAAGTATGATGTGGTGATGAAATAAAAGCCACCCCTGTGTACTAGTGCACGTTGCCATTGACCTAACCTTGTTGGAGTCGTCATGGCAATGTACTCAAGCACCCTCAATCGGTCCACCGTTGTGAACAGTCCTGTGAACCCGATCTCGGACTCGTTCCTCTGCAGATATCCCACCATGCCGTTCCAGGAGCCATTGGTGGCGTAGCCCCACAAACCCGCCGACGTCAGTCCAATACTTGAACAACGAAACATTTCATTGCTACTGTTGGATCCGAACACTCTTTATATCTCAGTAGGAAACATCAGATAATGAATCTTTGTCTTCGTAGACGCACATGTCTGAGAGCCTTTAGGATCTGCTGGTCAGAATTCCTGGCCTAAGATACACAAGTCCCGGGTTTGATCCCTAATGCACCCAGATTTTCTGTAAAGAATTGGGTCTGGAAACAGGGTTAACTCAGCCTCGTGAGGATGATGGAGGAACTACTTGAATGAAGAAGTAGTGACTCCGGTCTAGAGAACTGAGATGAATGACCAGACAGTTCATTTTTCTGACAACATGACACCCTATACCCGCATAAGTTGGGGTATCTTCACCAACATACGGTGGTCAGTATGGTTCGATTGAAGGCTGACGCCATGGAGTTACACACAAGCTTACGTTACCTGGCATTCATCATGTTCATGGAGTCATAAATCAGAACGATGTTGAGTTTTGTGTTCGGATCTATGTTCGTGTCATAGCCATCCCAAAGGTGATTAAACGTATCGTTGTTCAAGATCTATGGGGGGAAAACAATGTCATGAAATCATCCAGTTAGCAGTTTGCAGGTTTACCATATTAAAAGTGACAAAATGCCTGTAATAGCTTTATTTATTTTTGGGTCTATGTTGAACAAACCAATAAAGTATTTATCCACTTCACTGACAAACAGCTTCTAACGGTCAACCTCGGTGGTATTGGGGTAGTGTGCTAGCCTCAGGACCCAATGTGTGTGGGTCCAAACCTAGCCGGGGTTGTTGGGTTTTCTTGAGCGATAAAAATCCGTGGCACAACTTCCCGCACGCGGAGTAAAGCCGTTGATCCCGTACCAATCATGGCATGTGATAAAACCCTGGAAGGTATGTGAAAATACCTTACCCTGGAAAATTGAAAGGTCCGTTCGCTCTCGCTCATAGAAAGTCTCGTATGCTTGTATAGCCAGTCGGTTCAGAATGTGTGCGTTAACTACCTCAAATAAACGTAAATAAATAAACGCGTCTAGCGAGATAAACACCACGTCGCTTCACGACACCTCCTTATCGTCTCCTAGTTCCCTGATATACTTCCTTAGCATGCATTCACCTTTCAGAAAAACATATAGCGAAAGAAGTCAAGTTGCTTCACCACACCTCCTTGTCATCTCCTAGTTCCCTGATATACTTCCTTGGCATGTATTCACCTTGCTGACAAATATCAAGGGAAAGAAGAGTCGGGTTGCTTCACCACACCTCCTTGTCATCTCCTAGTTCCCTGATATACTTCCTTGGCATGTATTTACCTTGCAGACAAACATCTAGTGAAAGAAGATTCAGGTTGCTCCACGACACCTCCTTGTCATCTCCGAGTTCCCTGATATACTTACTTAGCATGTATTCACCTTGCAGACAAAACATCTAGCGAAAAAAAGTCAGGTCGCTCCACGACAACTCCTTGTCGTCTCCTAGTTCCCTGATATACTTCCTTGGCATGTATTTACCTTGCAGACAAACATCTAGCGAAAGAAGATTCAGGTTGCTCCACGACACCTCCTTGTCATCTCCTAGTTCCCTGATATACTCCATAAGGATTTCTTGAAGCCCTATTAAAAAAATAACTATCACCAATAAACGGATTATATAAAGAAACTCGAGAAAATGAGAGAAGATAGGATAATAGTATTAAACATTTAATTTATTTTCCTACTACAAAGACACAAGAATAATAAGTAACTCCATGAGTCTTTAGGTAAGCTTTAATTTAGTTACCTTAAGATTTTTTTAATAGCTACGTTTATTTCATTATCACCTATGTTAAATTTAAGAGTAGCGATGAGACAGTTAGTTTAAAGGAAATGCATCCCCATTAGTATTGAAAGCGGGTGATAAAACCACAGTGATAAATCATTTTTGGAAATAACAATCCTGTCTATTGCTAGCTATAATGACGTCATAGACATTGATTTATGCGAGTACGAAATTTTTTGGTTTTTTTCGTGCAACTTATTCTTATTAAGTCAACAACCCGATGGTTGGTTTGATGTGATTTCCATCCATCCGGAGCCGGGAATGCACTCAGTCCGTCAGCTGGTTCGTGTTGCCTGCATTATCTGGTAGATATTCCAGGAAGTGTGACGATCCCCACTAAATAATCTTCCAATTTTTCCGGGAAAGTTATTTTCATGTTATCATGCAAGGTTCCTTTACACGCCCCAATTTTCATGGGACCGACGGCTTTACTTCTCCTCCAAAGGAAGTTGTGTTACGGATTTGTATTACTCAAGAAAAGTCCGTCGACCCTGACTGGGTTTGAATCCATGCTCATCGGGTCCTGAGGCGAGCACTTTCTCCCAAGACTACCGAGGTCGACTGTAACTTATTATTATTATTATTATTATTATTATTATTATGTAGTGTTTTTCGCACCCTAAATAAATCACACATCCATTAATTTACTCAACGCAAATCTGATCATCACTCCTACTTACAACCATCGTGGCGTTAATTCGGGTCCTGTGAAGGTTGAACCTCCTCGTAGACACCGCCAACGGAACCGTAATCTGTACTCCTTTTCCTTCCGTCCAATGGCCCAGTAAGCTGAACACTAACGGTTGTGGTTGTTCTAGGCCCCTTTTGAACGCCTCGGCAAGGGCAAAGCTTCGGTTGGCCGTTCTTATCGAAATCATTATTTGACTGTCTATGAACACGTCCAAAAGACTCAACATTTCCTTCAAACAGTTTACATCACCTGCGAAATATGTAGTCAAAAGATACGTTTGCATTTAAAAGTTGATTTTACAGTTCAATTTTCAAAAGGACAACGTTAATCTGACGACTAGAAAATATACTAGATCTACGTTCAAGTGTTGATACGTCAATTTATGTGATCACTCTTGAAATATATATCCAACACTTAAAAAATAACACTAATATCATAGTACAAATATTAATGGTGACCGTAAAAAATATGTATACATTTTATTAAAAGTTCTTGCTATTAAAAACTACGAGCTTATTTACAGGCAGAAAAGAGACTAATTAAAACTTGATTATGCCAGGCTAAAAAGTTAATCTTTCCTTTTTATCTTTAAGAATAATATTATTCAATCGAGACTTAGGATAATAAATCATAGATTTAGGTTGGTTTTATTTTTTTCTCGCCTCGTCTCGCAACCTGTCCAGGCATTAAAAACTCTACTAGGCTGGCAAGAAGAAGAGTGAGTTCCTAGTGAGTGTATTCATATTTCACCGCAGGAAGAATGGGGCACCATTTTTGCAAAGAAAAATAACTCCCTCAGCACATTTTGCTGATATTCGATATATGACCTCCAAATCAACAAAACTGACTAGATAAGTCTAAAGCCTGACATTTAGGGCAACAACTATGGGTTATTAATCTCATTCGAACGATAACGGTTCACTCTCTGCATTGTGATCTCTATGCTTCTGAGAGCTGTTGTCTTTAGAGATAACGTCATAGTCCCGGCCCTTAATATCTATTCATCTTTGTCCTTCGAATGAGCGCCATAGGAGCGGCCCTAAGTTCCAGTGCTCATAGATGCTCGTAATCTACTAGTTACATTTACATAGAACCTAAAGCCTTAGAATTGTATGAATTTATACTACTATAAAGCCACATGGTTGACTCACTCATTGACATTAATGTTTACCCACTTCCAGCTGAGCTAGAAACTTGAAATTTGGCAAACTTATAGCTTATAGCCTGTAACCGACGGTAAAATTCCCAAAAAGTAAAAAAAAAAAAAATTACCCCCGAAAAACATTCAAAATGGCGGAGCAACTTTAAAGTCGGTGCGGACCTTTCTTTGGAGGTCTCTTGTGGCTAAACGGTAAGACCTATCGAAAAACGGATCTGGAGTTACATTAGTTTACATCCACTTGCAAAGAAAACCGACTGGGGGTTTGGGGGCGGAGCCCCCAACGACCAAAGCGAGTAATTATTATAAACATGCTCGAGTTAGAAACTCACAGCCATCCCTTGATGAGTTACGTTTCCCCTTTTCTGAATATTCAGACTCATTTTTATCATTCGTCTTCCGCCAAATCTCATCTCTATCACGAGTTGTATTTGAGAGATTGTTGAGTCCTGTGTCTGTATTATTCTTGTTGTTGATTGTTTGGAGGAGCTCTTCTGTATCGAGAGCATATCCGGTATTTTCCAGTATCAACCATCGACGGGGAGGTGAAAATAATCTGGTGCGGTCAGCCTGCGAGAACAAAAACCAGCCATGATGGAATTCACGATCAACTTAATATAGTAGCTCGAGCAGAAACCAGAAAATTAATTTGGAATGTTTGAAAACAAATTGTTTACTAAAATGAAATCCAATCATTTAGAGCTGATTAAGTTACAAGTACTTGCAATAGAAGCTCTACTGGATATAATGTATAAATTGTGACAAGAATCCACGACTATGGGTGATGAGGGTGGTCTCAATCACCCTTTCATCCCTGTTAAATATTTATGTTTGTTGATAATTTTTATGGAACAAATTTGGTATTTTGGTAGTGACCCACTCCCCTTGAGCTTAAACTGTCAGGACAGCTTGTGGCAGCCGTGAGTTTGCAGGCAAGATAATTGTGTGGGTTCTAAATAATGTGTAGGTTTACGAATCTTGGTTTAATAGTAGTTACTAAAAGCTAGTGGAAAATGTGATGTTAGTCGAAAGACAAATAAATAAATAGACAGGGTGGCCACGCTCTTGGAAGAACTGGTCTAACTTGTGACCGATGAAGTTGATCGTTACGGCGTGGTCTCGGGACCCTGGGCTCCACGGATGTACAAGTGCCACTGATGGCCCGAAGATGTCGTCTCATACGGTACGGCGTCGGACAGAATGACCGGCTGCGATATAGACGGAATTGTGACAGCCCCGTTGGCAAAAAGTAAAAGGTGTTTTATTCAACGCTCTGGCCCCTGTTCTGGCCAAATAGTTCAATCATTGTTATGAATTGTCAGCACTCCCCTGACCAATATACTATAAGGCTGGACATTCGTGATTATAATATTATATAATAATATTAGTGGCCTGGTGGTCTAAGGGTAAGGTGTCGCACTTCTGTGCTGGGGTCCGGAGTTCAATCCTCAGTCTCGGCACAGATTTATCTGATTACCAAACCCTTCCTTCACCTCTGACCTGACGTGTATTAATCACAACTTGTAGAATGTGTGGAATGCCAGACCTCCACCGTGGTTCGGATTCCACGTTAAACTGTGGGTCCTCCATTTCATTTCACAATCACCCTACCATAACACATTAGCGTAAGTGCGTATAACCCGAACGGGTAGTAAGACGCGGTGCTAAATAATAATAATACAGTAATATTTTAACAGAAGAGTTGTGAATCTCAAGTCCGTGATATCCGAACCAACAAACAAGGATGGAAACCAAAGCTATCCCACCTGTGCCAGGAGTTGTCGGCTACCGTCACAAGAAGAGTCCAGGATGAAGGAGGTGAAAGGGTCATGTGACAGAGTCGTAAGCGGCCAGAGTTCGGGCGGCGTGTGGATAGAGGTCATCAACCCTGACTCTGATAGGGTGCGAGCTAGATGCACTGCTGCACCTGCAATCACAACGGGGGCAATAACACGAGGCAATAACACCAGGCAATAACACCAGGCAATAGCACCAGGCAATAACACCAGACAATAACACCAGGCAATAACATGAGGCAATAACACCAGGCAATAACACCAGGCAATATCACGAGAGGTGCCGACAGGAGGGCAAATACTTGCACTTCTTCATACCACCCGTTAGGCTTATACGCCTATGTACTAAATTGTGCTCATGGTTATAGAGATAAGGAAGGTATTTAGAGTAGGTGTACCCGCATTTGCGTGGCTATAGAGTGGAAAATCAATTTGGAAAAACAACTCTCAGTACACTCGACCGAGATTTGAGCTTCAATATCCCCGTCATAGGAAGTCTAGTCTACTGCGAGAATAGCGCCTTAGACTATGCGGCCACCGAACTGAGTCTGCGGGGAAAAAAAAATCAAATTGATAATAATGAAAGATCAGAATCTAGTCTAAGATTTAAGAAACAGAAACATGACAGCTCTTATATACAGGTTGCTCGGAAACTCAAATTACAAACTGCACATACAGCTTGTTTGAACCAAAATTAATATAAAATCCCCATAAAACTATGCGAATACCATTAAATTGTGTTTAAAGTTTCAGCGCCGAGAGAGCAAAGCTGTTCAACCATGCGTGTACAACAGGTTGCATAGGAGCTAGGCGTGTGGCACTGTACACCTCGACAACTTGGAGCACGGCAGCGGAACATACCACAACTAATAGTAAACAACACACCAGTCCATATAGAAATGGGAACACGTTCTGAGGGTCGTCATTAACTGTCCGACATCACAGAAAGTGCTTGACATTATTACATGTGTAGTGTTGCTTTAATAGCTCCTATGCAACCTGTTGTACACGCATGCTTGCACAGCTTTGCTCTCCCGGCGCTGTACGCCAAAAATTTGAACACAATTTAATGGTATTGACATAGTTTTCCGGATGTAAGTGTGTAAGGATGGTGTATTCACTTTGGTTCAGACAAGCTACATGTGCAGTTTGGGTTATGAGTTTTCGAATACCCATATATATATATATATATATATATATATATATATATATCCTTTGATATTTAACGCAGTCACGAGATTACCCGTTGAAATTAAAAAGCCTCTGAGCGAGATCGGATGAAACTGAAGAGATAAGACTCACGAGCGTCCCAGCAGATAAAAGCGACGACCACCGACGCCGGTGCCTGTCTTCTATTGGACAGCAGTACGTCTCGTATCATAAACTCTCTCCTTTGGTCACGTGGCCAAACTTCGCCGGTACAAAGCAACAAGAAGAGAATAATGGCCCAAATGGACATTACCTTCCACTTTACAGTAATTAGCTGTTAATTTATCCTGAAAGGTAGCAGTCTTGTCTTGATGGATTGCACTATGATCCTGTCTTATAAAGCTAGGGTTACACCAGAGTGTAACCGTGTATAGGTAGGGTTGTTACCTTTCAGGGTCAATATCATGAACGATACATTTATATATGTTTAGAGAAGTAGAATCTGAGGCTAATCGTGTGATTAATCTGTGAAAAGTTGAGAATTGATCAAAAGTATAATTTTTCTTCAATAAATACAGTGATTGGTTTAATTTTTTTTCCAGGTGTTGGTAACCAATGGAGCGTGGACTGTTTTAGATGGAAGAGTGAATGCAGTTTTTCCCTCGCTTTTATTTGCGAGGAAACGTTCTATTATTTTTCGAATGAGGCGTACAGATGCATAATTGACCAAGCTGTGACACCGAAGGGAAGCGAAGAAAGGCCATCTGCGACCCGACGAGTGATACATCTCAATGAAACTAACACTTGACAAGTAATACTTACCACAGCACGCACACCTGACAAGACTTTTATTTATTTATTTATTTATTTATTTAAGGTATTCAACATACACTTACTGAACCGACAGATTATATCGGTACCTTGCTTACAAGCTAACTTGAATCTAGAACAGACACAACATCCAGACCCCCCACCTTGGACGTTAATTCAACACTGTGAAAGGTGAAACTCACATTTCATCAACTATAAATGTTTCGGCCGTGCCGGAAATCGAACTAGTGACTCAGTAGGCAGACAAGTAACCGACTTAGCCAAGGTGTGTGAGACCAGACCAATTTACTCAATATTATTATTATTAGCACTGCGTCTTACTACCCGTTCGGGTTATACGCACTTACGCTAATGTGTAATGGTAGGGTGATTGTGAGATGAAATGGAGGACCTACAGTTTAACGTGGAATCCGAACCACGGTGGAGGCCTGGCATTCCCCACATTCACAAGATGTCTTGTCAGAGGTGAAGGAAGGGTTTGGTAATCAGATAAATCTGTGCCGGGACCGAGGATTGAACCCCGGACCCCCAGCACAGAAGTCTGACACCTTACCCCTAGACCACCAGGTCACCCTAATTTACTCAATACATTAATCACTAGTCAACATGGTTTTTACCTCCGGAGACATTTTTGGTGTGTGGATCTCGGGAAATGATGGTGACAATTTCACATAAAGTCACAATTTTTGAATATACGTGTTTGTGTTTACGTGTAGTACGTGTCTCTTACTATGATGTAGTGGAGAAAATATGACTCTGATCTGTCATAATATGACCTAAAGTATAGTTGTTGCATGCAACCATAATAAAACATGACACTGATAAGATAATAATCCCCCCCCCCCTACAATTTTATTTGAGGTATTTAAGGCCCTTGTTCCTGTCGAGTGTAAGTCTAAAACCTATTTTGTGGGATGGTGGGCGGGAGGGTGAAAGCCGTGGCGTGGCTTCACAACCGACCAAAGTATCCTTCCGCGCCAACAAGAACAGATGGATCATGGAAACCGTAGATGGCGCTAGCTACCGGACAGGTCTTGCGGGAAAAATCACACTTTTGGAAATATCAGTTTTCTCGAGAACGAGAGAAATTTTTATGTTAATATTTTCAACACCCCTTCTAAGATAATGTCTCGATGTTTATTATTTGTTACATTTTCTCATTTTTTGTTATGAAGTCGGCAGTTTTCTGTTTAAAAATGTCAATTTTATCAATATTTGATCACTGTTAAAACCATAGAGGAGATGTGTACATAAAAAGTATAACTTAATAAACATGCTTCTATTCTTGAACAAACCGTTTTCAAAAATAAAATTACAAAACAATAAAAATTCTTAAAGATAACCGTTTGTTCCCACGGCTCTGCATTTCCACGACAAATGAAAAGGGCCAATCGCCTTAACGCGCACTTTTTGAACCGACTGATTGTATCAGTACACGACTTATAAATCAAATTAAACCTAGAACAAACACAACATCCAGCCCCCCGGTCTTCACCACTATAAAAGGGGAAACCCATATTTCAACAATTATGTGTTTTTTTTACCTATGCCAAGAATCGAAACCGGGACTCAGTAGGCAGACATGCTACCGACTTAGCTAAGGTGTCGGATTAGTTTCGATATAAACACACCCATGGTAAATCCCCACTGCTTAAGGTGTCAGTCTTGCAATAGACTGGAGAGCTGATGATGGGGAGACAGGAGTTTGAATCCTTGTACTGAAGGTTTTTTTTACTCTAAAGTCTTTCTCATTCTACTTATATACAAATGAGGGTATATTTTCTCTACAATTTGACCTTTTTTTTAGCACCGCGTCTTATTACCTATTCGGGCTATACGCTTATGGTTTTAGGTATTATGAGGGCTATATTTTGAGGAAGTGTACCCGTATTTGCATGAAGGGAGAGTAGAAAACCAATTTGGTAAATCAACCTCAGTAGACCCGAACGAGATTCGAACCTCGATCAACCCGTCACCGGCAGTATAATCTACTGCGAGAGTAGCCCCTTACTTATGCGTATAAAATGAACGGGTAGTAAGACGCGGTGTTAGAAGAAGAAGAAGAAGAAGAAATAAAGCACTGTGAAAAGAACGAGGAAAGTGAAACCTACAAAAAGTGTACCCACATTTTCGTTGAGTGAGTGCGGGAAGCTATTAAGGATAAAACGTCTTGGTACGGCTGTTAAGAGATTCGAACCCTAACCTCACCTCGTTACCGGTTAAAACAGACAAGACGAGATTGATGCCTTCTGTCATTCGTTCACTGGTGCGACTATTATTAACAGTCCAATTTTCATAGGAAGGTCCTTATACCACGGCTATAAAAATGTAATAGATCTGCTTTCATGTATTCATACGTCAAATTATATGATCTTCAGTTGTCACTACTGATATACCTTAGCAATACCTACAGTAGCCCCACGGCTTCTTTGGTGCTGAGTGACAGTTCATAGCTGACAGTTGGCGGCTTTTAAAAGTTACCAGACGAAATTATGTATCCCTACGCCGAACCATATGATCTGCAAAAACATGTGTTTAGCAGCTGTCACTTCTGACAGTCAAAATGTAGGTATATACCTAAATGTTGACTGTCAGAAGTCAGCTGTGAGCTGTCAGTCAGCACCAAAGAAGCCACGGGGATACTGTATTAAATAATAATAACAATAATAGGCCCTAATAATAATAACTTATAGTATACTTCAGAAAAATATGTTAGTATTTTCTAAAAGTTTCTTCCTGTGAAAATTGGACTATATATGTGTTTCAATAAGATAGTGTTTGTTCTAGATATAAATCAGTTAATAAGTCGTGTGCTGATATAATCAGTTGGTACATAAATTGTACGTTAAATAACTTAAATAATATTATATCAATCTATAAAAAACATTAAAAAAATAAACCTCATGAGTTGTTTTCAAACGTCTACATTAAGCTCGTCCATTAAAAAAATATATAAAATACTAGCCATAAGTTATTTATTTTTCTTAGTTTTCTGTCCAGTAAGTTTTTTTTGTGACGATTTAAAACACAAAGGATATTTTCCTTCTAAAACCTCTTATTTTATTTTCAATGTTATGACAAACTGAAATCTTTTCTAGTAGAGCACGTATCTGTAATTTGAATACGTGATGCCTGTATTCAAATCTACCGTGGGAGATTCGTCAACCCTACTCGTTCATTATTAACTAGCTCTGCCTTGTGACCTTTTAGAATACTTACAGTCCAATCTTCATAGAGAGAACCTTATCCGACTCATAGGAAAGATTGCTAGATCTACTTTCACATATTCATACGCCAAGACGTTTGATCTGCAGCTACCTCTAAGAATATAGTAATATTTTATAAATGTTGAACAGAGAAAACTTATTTTTATTTTCTTTAAATTTCTTTTTATGAAAATTGGACTGTACAGATATACGTTTAAGTGCATAATTGAGAGAGGTAATTTCATACTGTCTTAGCAAGGTGGTATCCAAAAATTATTTTGGGAAGGAGTCCTACCTACGGTAGATCGTAATTGAGTAGCCCCCCCCCCCTCGCAAAAAAACAAACAAAACATGCAGGTACGTTATCTAACATCTCTTTTTTAACTCTCGAAGGTTCAAAAAAATAAACATAATTATTTTTGAGAAACGTATGTAGGTGTTATGAAATTTATTAAAGTTCTAATAAGCTTTTTAGGTTAAGACATACATTTTCGGGGGGTGGGGGGGAGTTTTGAACCCTTATTAAAATTTAGTCATACGTCATTTTTTAAATGATAATCTCCTTTCAGGGTAATGGCTGCCATTTTTTATCTTCTATAAATAACACGTTTGAGGTGACCTGGCGGTCTAGGGGTAAGGTGTCGGACTTCTGTACTGGCGGCCGGGGTTCAATCCTCGGTCCCGGCAAAGATTTATCTGATTACCAAACCCTTCCTTCACCTCTGACAAGACATCTTGTGAATGTGGGGAATGCCAGGTCTCCACCGTGGTTCGGATCCCACGTTAAACTGTAGGTCCTTCATTTCATCTCACAATCACCCTACCATTGCACATTAGCGTAAGTGCGTATAACCCGAATGGGTAGTAAGACGCGGTGCTAATAATAATAATAATAATAATAATAATAATAACAAAAATGTTTGAAAAATCTATAATTTAAAAATAACAATAATATGTTAAGTATATTCAATAATTGATAAATAAATAACTATAATGAATTATAAGCTCTATTTTTTAAACATTAGGTCATCTTTTCTTCTGTTCTTAAATAAATATCCAATTTATTAAAATCTCTTTACTAATTTAATATATGCATTGTTGATGTTAGATTTTAATCAAAGACATCGTGACTTTGAGATAATATAACAAGAGGGAGAACATTAAGGAAATGTGCCCGCATTTTAAACATCACTGTGAATTTTTTTTTTAATTGAAGCACATTAAATCCCCGTCTTTCAAAAAATATTTTGGTTTTATAAAAATACGTTTTGAATAAAATATTTTTATTTTAAATAGACCTACATATTTGCAACAGTAAGTAATTTCATATCTCAAAGAGTTATGGAGATGATCAAAAAATAGAATTTACCCATCAGACTGGACATAAGCTATAATATAATCAGTTGCTTTGGAAAAGGCATACCTATTATTCCTGAAGAAAACAAAACAAAACATTCTGCCACTTGAAATTTACAAATGGAAACTCTCGATTTTAATGGATTCCGAATCACATTTTCTTACTAGTTAGTTGATGCGAGATTTCATTTCAGGGCCTCATAACCAAGTACAATGATCAAAGTGTCACTCTTGCCTGATCTGGGTTACCAGTGACAGGTATTTCATTGTTAGAACTTGTACCATGTGTTCTGAGGCAGTTATTTACACCATAAATGGTTTCTTACTCTCCCTTCAAAACAAACGTGGTCATATTTCCTGTAATTATACCTTATCCACCCCTACCTCATTGGTGTAAGTATTCAGATAGCTTGGACAGATACTAAGACGGGGCTCATGTATTAACCCAATTCACGGGTTATCTAACCTTAGCTTACAGTAGCCCCATGGCTTCTTTGGTACTGACTGACAGCTCACAGCTGACAGTCAACATTTAGGTGTACCGAGGCGGACGCAAGCATCTATAATTGTAGGTACCTTCCCGACAAAGTGTGCTCGTGGCGCAATTCAAATATAGAAACTGTGGCACCTTAAACTTGACGATTTTAAATTAAGGCTATGTTTTTTAAATATCGTATTTTCATTAAGTTTGCGCAAGAACCACATTTTCATACGGAAGATTAAAAAATTGTACCAATTTGTATGATTATTTATATTAATAAGGATTTTTAAAGGCATTGATCAATTAATTACTTATTTTTAATAAAATAATATCTTGTTATAATTTTATTTTTGCACTATTCTTTTTTGTGTGTTGGTATCAACGATGTATTTTAGAATCATATCTGCTCTCGGGCGCTACCTATGATTCTTTTTAGAACCATATTCTATTGTTAGTTTTATTAGTTTTTCTAATGTTGGTTAAAAACAGTTAGTTTATTGTGGTTGTGGAGCTTCTCATTCCGCTTGTTTAATGTAGGATTTAAAAAATTTAGTTTATTATGTGTTATAAGAAGAATGATTTTATAATTCTTCATAGCAATATAAGAAACTGTCCTATTTTAATATATGATATATGAGCAAAGTACAAATAATTTTGACACTATAGCAATAGGGTTGATATTTTAACCTAAAATAGTTTATTTTGGGTAGGGTGGGGCAAGTAAGTTTTTAGTACTATAATTCTCTCGCTCCTAATCATAATATTAAGAAGTATTCAGCGGCTAATAAAATTTAATTGCCCGTTGAAAAGTATGAAATAAGCTAAAATAAATTTTTAGTTAATCTGTAGAAAGATCCCCCCCCCTCCCCCAACACAGTATTATGTGTTTATTCCTTTAAAATGACACCAACTTAATTTAATTGCAACGACATAAAATACATTAAACAAAATTTACTGTAACAATGGAAAAACAACAATTTTTTTAATAGCGAGTTCACAATGAAGGCCTAAAATTATTGTGTCAAATTATTAGAAATTCAAGATTTTATAGCACCTATACACAAAACATTAGCTAATTTCCGATATTAATAAAACGAATAATGTGAAAAAATTCTAAATTGTTAAAAAAAAATTCTTAGAAAACTCACCTAATTCACACAAGAATGTATTATTATTATTATTATTATTATTATTATTAGCACCGCGTCATACTACCCGTTCGGGTTATATGCACAACAAAGATACCGATAATTGGTAATACTACTTATACATCCAATACACTAAATTATAGCCTATTCATCTTTTTACGCACGCTTCCAGAATGTCGGCGATGAAAGTACTAAGACAAATGCTTCTAAAATATCAAACCGTCCTCACGAAACATCCGTACAAAGTTCAGTCCATCCAAACCTCGGTCTTGATGTTGACGGGAGATGTCATAGCTCAGCGTTTTGTCGAGAAGAAGAAATTGAGAGAGATGGACGGATATCGAACTGCTTGCTTCACCAGCGTAGGATTTGCAATGGTAAGTACCTACTTTTTTTTGTGTGAAAAAGAGAAAATTTAAACATTTTAAGAATAAAAGAGTCAACCTCAGGGGTCTTGGGGTAAATTGCTCGCCTCGGGACTCGATTTTTGTGGATTACATACCCAGCCAAGGCCGGTCGATTTTTTTCTTGAGTGATAAAAATCCGTAGCCGACCTTCTTTGGATGGAAAGTAAAGCCATCAGTCCCTTGTCGATTGTGGACATGTAAAAGAACCCTGGAAGATATGTGTAAAACACCATCTTCAGCAAAATTGGTAGGCTATTTTGCTATCGCTCTTAGAAATTCACATGTGCTTACATAATCTGTCAGTCCAGAATGTGCACGTTAAATACCCCGATTTAAAAAAATAATAATAAAAGTGCATGTATGACTCGGTGTATGGAAGTCGTTGATGCGAAGTAATTACATGGAAGGATAGGGAAGTGTGGAGAAAGTTAGTGAGGATGGAACCTTCATCAGGTTATTAAGATCTCGATGGTGGTGAGCTCAGGATCGAGTAGGCGAGACTAAGCGGGGCCGAATGGGTAGGGACCTTGTATTGAGCTTCACTGTCACCGTTTGTACCCCTAGAAATGAACTCGAGTTAAAGGAGAAGAATGATGTAAGGACAGGAAGATGGAGGCATTTTACTAAACTGACTCGGCCACAGGCTGGAAGCAGTCGACAACGACTGGTCCGTCAGGGTTGTACCAAGTAGGGGCCGGGTGTGGATCCCCCTATCTTCCCTCCCACACACATACACACACACATTCAAACATACTTTTAATGGTTACTAATAGTAACTTTTTGAAGTCGTTAAAATCCACCGTGCGTCAATAATTCCTATTATGTAAATATAGAAAAAACGACACCTGGACAGTGATTTGAATCTTGGCCGTCCAGTTTGAATGCCGACCACTCTACTAAAAGAGTTATCTGTTATCTCCTCCATGTCGTAGTGTCATAGTTCGTGGGACTGATACGATAGTGTGCGTGAAATGTATAAGCCACTCGATCAATAAATGCGTTCCTCTTTGTTTAGGGCCCAGTACTGCAATATTGGTACACAATTTTAGAGCGTATCGCTGGCACAAACGGTAGAGCCATCACCGTGGTCAGGAAAGTGCTGATGGACCAGATTATAGCGGCGCCACTATTGTTGGCTATTGTGTTAACCACGATCACGCTGCTTTTCGGACAGGACTTGGCCGGGGTGCGGGCCAAGTTTCGACAAGACTATCTGGCCGTGCTGATTACCAACTATCAGGTAAAAATATATATATCTGTAACTTTAGGTAAGAACGCTTGTGTCCTTTATGTGTCCTTTGGATCCCTCGAATCCTTGAGGATGTTTGAGATTTAAAGTAGCAGGAAAAAATGTCAGATTCAACATTTAGAAAAAAAAAAATACATATAACTTAATTTTGTATTTAAATATTTATAGGAGCTGTTTTGATGTTTTCTATTGGTTTAGTCCGAGATAGTTATAAAACACAACAACCAGTCCTCAGAATATTATTTTACCACTTTTATTTTGTCATCTCGTCTCACTACTTGTTTGGGTTTTATGTACATGTACGCTAACATTATAGAGATGAGCATGTACTAATTATGCTAACATTATAGGGATGAGCATGTACTAATTATGCTAACATTATAGGGATGAGCATGTACTAATTATGCTAACATTATAGGGATGAGCATGTACTAATTATGCTAACATTATAGGGATGAGCATGTACTAATTATGCTAACATTATAGGGATGAGCATGTACTAATCATGTTAACATTATAGAGATGAGCATGTACTAATCATGTTAACATTATAGAGATGAGCATGTACTAATTATGCTAACATTATAGGGATGAGCATTGAAGAGAGTAGTTTTTCCTAAATATTTTACCACTCTTTCCACAAAAATGTGATACATTTCTTCTAAGATCTCCCTTTCTTATCCATAACCCATTAATGTTATCGCGCGGATAACCCAAATAGGTAATAAACCCATAAAACCTTCTCCGATGGCTGAATGGTCTAAGGCGTCACTCTCTTGTTAGACTGGCCTGCTGATCACGGGAAGTTGTGCCTTTGAATCTAGGTCGGGTCTACTGGGGGTGGTTATCCCTAAATGGTTCCACGCAATCGCAGGTACAATACCTCTAAAACGCTTCCTTCCTCATCCTTATCACATTAAAGTAACTCTCGTATATACGTTGGACATGGTGAAGACTGTTATATAATTAATTATTATGTATTATCAATCATTGTGTATTATTAGTTATTATTAGTTATTACTTTTATCATCATTATTTATCTCATTCATTTCTAAACCGCGGATTTTTATTAAGAGGGGCTCCACCCCCAGTGTGTGAACTTTGCGATGCTCCCCTTAGTGTTTACCACATTTTGGTGGAGTGTCGCAAATAAGTATGCCCCTATTCGTCTGGTTCTTAAATTTAAAGATGACCTTCGTTTTTTATTACCTAACAATGCGGAAAGAGTTATTGGTTTACTCCATTTTATACGCCAGGCGAAACGTATTAGTGCCATTTGAGTCACTTTCATAAAGTGACTCATCTAGATTTTAGATCATACTGAGACCTTTTTAACATTTTAGTATACTTAAATATGTTTGTTTTATCGTTTTAACAATTTTAGTACAGTTTAACATGTTTGTTCTGTCTTTTTAACAGATTATTATTTTAACGTGTTTGTCTTGTATTTTTAACTTACATACTGTTTTAGTTAGTTAGTTAGCACCACGTCTTACTACCTGTTCGGGTTATACGCTTAAGTACTAATTACGTTAATGGATTAGGAATTGGGAAGGTTGAATTTAGAGGAAGTGAACCCGCATTTGCGTGGAGCGAGAGTGGAAAACCATTTTGGAAAAAAACCTCCAGTTCACCTGACTGAGATTCGAATCTCGATCTCCCCGTACTCGGCAGTTGAGCTTAACACGAAACTAGCGCGTTAGCCAACTGCGCCACCGAGGCGGGTCATATTGTTTTGTCTTTTTATTGTAGTGATACATCTGTGGTTTTTTTTAAGCAGGTGTTTCACTCAATTTGTACTGTTGAGCTCATTTGAGCGCTCCTATGGAGTGTCTCAAATGGATATGTTCTAATATTGAGATCTATTCTTTTTAAATTAGTATTTGTATATTGTATGTTCACCTTTTTATAGAGACAGGTGTATAACATTACTTTCTCCTATGGAGATTTTATTATGTATTCATATTATGTTTAGGCCCTAATGACCTAATTGTGTCGATGGGCCTCTAAATAATAATAATAATTATATATATTATTATTGGTGGTGGTGGTAGTGCGTCCTGTCCTCTGCCTCCTCCTTAATTTCCCAGAATTTTTTTCTTTCCTTCAAGTCATCCAATATCTGATTCCTCCTACCTCCTAAACCCCTCTTTCTTCCTCCTTAATTTCCCAGAATTTTATTCTTTCCTTCAAGTCATCCAATATTTGAATCCTCCTCCCTCCTAAACACCTCTTTCTCCCAACCTTCCCTTCTATGACGTCGTACAGAAGACAGCGCCTTCTAAGGACGTGTCCGATTCAGTTTGCTTTGCACCGAAGAATCACATCCAAAATGTTTCTCTTCTTATCCATTCTTCTTTGACGGTATTTCTTCATTTGTCACACTGTCTCTCCGCCTGATCTTCACAAGTCTGGTGGTGATAATAAACCATAAAACAATCAAAGAAACTATAGTAGATGGTACAAGTTTACTCACCTCCATTGTCACGTCAAAAATTCCGACCTGTTTTTAATTTACTCGGTTTTCATAACAGGTCTGGCCATTTGTTCAGCTGGCCAACTTCTACTTTGTGCCCCTGCAGTACCGCGTGCTGCTGGTACAAACCGTCGCTATCTTCTGGAACACGTACTTGTCTACCAAGGCCAACCGGCCGATCGAGGGTAAAACACTCCCTCTGAAAAAAAGTTTATGATCAGGTCAAGAGTGAGTAACCATGGCATTCTGAATTGTAGACCAAAGAGTAAAAGAGGTCCTCCTTAAATCCTTTAAGTCGAATCTTTGCATGTCAGATAAGTCGACACGGTATGCTTATTTTTTGTTTCTTAAGCAACGCGTCTTACTACCTTTTCAAGCTAGATACGCACGCGTACTAATTACGCTGATGTGTTTGGGATTATAAAGTTTAATATAGAGTAAGTATACCCCCACACCTACATCACACGACCATATCACCTCAATCTCGCCTTCTCTCTCTATCCTGCAGGAGTTCTTCCTTCACTCTCTCTCTCTCTCCGTCTATCCTTGTCTCTCCTAGCTTGTATCCTGTTCTTATCCCTTTACTTCATCCCCCAGGTTTCTGATGCACCCTGCAATATTGAGACATAGTACGCCCTGTATATCACTCCTTTGCACTTCTCTACCCCAGACCAGACTTCTGATGCTTTTGTAAAAGGCCTCTGATGTCTCCCTCTCTCTCTCTCTCTCTCCTCAACTTCCCTCTCGTTTCCTCCACTTTCCTCTACCACACTTTCCAAGTACTTGAAGCTTTCCACTTTCTTAAGTTGCTCTCCTTCTAATGCTATCGCATAGAAAATATTGTATTTTTCAAAAGGACCTTCTTATGAAAATTGGATTGTACCAAGTCTCTACATACACACTACCTTTCTGTACATGTTTTCTGTAGCTGATATACTTTTGAAATGAATCCTCTTTCGAAAAACGCCCCAGTGAGACTTATCTTGGGTTATTTCCCGTGGCTTGTTTCTCTGCTTGGAGTAATGACTAGTTGAACATCTCTGTGGAAGAAGGGCCTCTGTCCAGAGGTTAACATTACCTCAAAATGAAATCTAGTGGCAATTTATTGAGATCTATTTTGATTTGAGATAGGACGCTCATTTCTTTGAGCCTTTGAACCCTTCAAATCCATGGTATTTGAGAGATTTGACATTGGAGAAAAATATTTAAAAAAATATCTCAAATACAATTATAAAGATCTCGACTTGATATAATAATGTCACGAAATTGGTATAACTGCAACCTTTTTGTGTCTCGATCGATTTATTTTTTCATTTATCTAAGTTCCTGTGCTCACCCTTTGTTCCTCCTTATACTTTTAATTGTTATTTTTCTATAAATCTTTTATTTATTCCTTAAATTCAATATTCCCTGAAATACTCATGTCCCCGCCTTTATAGAAAATACATAAAATGTACCCCCCCATTTACCGTGAAAGGTAGCAAGCATTCTTACCTTGACTGATTACATTGTGGTCCTATCTTACAAGCTGCACCATAGTGGAATAATGCAAAGTAAGCTAGCCTTTTCGTGACGATATAACTTTCTAACACGGTTGAAAATAGCTTTGAGATCGACCTTTTACCGACCCTTGTTATAAGGAACTAAACAGAATTGTTTAGTTGGAAAATAACTTTAAAAAAAAATTCCATGGCGTGAGCCCACTATCGATCTATACAGACTTAGCGGTCGCTGCCACCGCTGGCGATGATAGAGCCAACGTTTGTGGATAAAGGGTGTCATGTGGTCAGCACAATAAACCCTTTGGCTGTTAATCTCAGTTTTCTAGACCGGAACCATTACCTATTTATTCAAGTGGATACTCATTTGTCCCTACAAGGATGAGTTGGCCTCGTTCCAGACACACTGCTTGACAGATAATTTGGAAACTCCGGGAATTGAACCGGGTTCCTCTTGATCTGTACCAGGAACTCTGACCACTAGACCACAGAGGTCGTTCGGAAGAATAACAAAATCACAAAAAAAAAGTACAGAATCGTATGAGTATAATTAATTTACCTAAAAAGTGTTCTCTTTTTTTATGGGCACGCAGGCTTAACATTACCCTCTTTTGGTTTGGTTTGGTTTGGTTTGGTTTGGTTTGGTTTGCGTGAGAAGAGGAAATCGAGTGTATTGGGGGTAATTTTCCCTAAATGGTTTCTCTCTTTCCCTTCAAACATAAAATTATGAGGGGGTAGAGATATATCAAAGCAAGTAATGTCCCCAAGGAAAAAAGATGTAAGTACACCTCCTTGTTAACTCCTAGTGCCCTAATAACTTATACTTCCTCAAGTATATCTTCTTCACCTTGCTGACAATGTGAATAAAGGTTTCCTATATATTCTACCGACCCCACAAGTGTAGTTAAATGTGGAGAGCCCCGCCCCGTCCACTAGTAAGAATTAACGAAAATAATAATTTAAAAACTAGGATATGGACACTTTAAGCTATTAAGGCATCGTAATTTCAGAGATAATAATCGAGGTAGAACTCTACTACCATAGGTTGGAAACCACCGGTATAACCTGAATGGTTAGAAATACGCAGCCAAAAAAACACTTCTTTAAAACATCTCGTCTTACTACTCAGGGTTATATGCTTATATATTAATTACGCTAATGGCCCTATGGATTAGGATGGTTATATTTAGAGGAAATGTGCCCGTATTTGTGTGGGGGGAAAATGAAAAACTATTTAAGGAAAACCACCCTCGTTACACATAACCAGGATTGAACTATGATCTCCCTGCCATCTGCAGTGTAGCTTATTGCGAGAGTGACGCCTTACACTTTAAGGCCACTGAAGTTGTGAAAAAAAAATTAAATAAAAATAAACTCTAGATATACAGTTGTGTTGTTTCTTCACTAAGGTGTTGACGTACCTCGCACGCCTGATAAACATGAGTAGTAATTCAACCCATTCTTTAAGCCACTCGGTAGGAGCTCTCTTCAAAGTGTATGCTAAATATATTTTTTTTAATGTACACTTTTCTAATGAGTCGTAATCACATCAGTTCGAGGGCAAAGGTCAAACTCTGAGAGTGGAAGAGCTAACTTCGTTAACAGACTATAGGGCTCTAACGATGCAAGTAATATTTCCGAGGTGAAAAAAAGGCAGTTTTTAAATATAAAAGAGTAAAAGATATATAAAACGAAATTAACGCATTCATACAAATTTTATACAGTTAGTAGAATGTTATAAGGTCAAATAAAACTAGAGATGAGGTCTTCGAGTTCTAGAATACCTTGAATTGTTAAGGATATTCAAAATTTGAGGATTACAAAAGGTTTTCTTAAAATAATAAAAAAATTGCAAATGCAAATATACATAATATATTTCTTTAAAGCCCGCCTCGGCGTCATAGTTAGCTAACGCGCTAGTTTCATGTTGAGCCAGACTGCCAAGGATGGGGAGATTGAGGTTCGAATCTCGCTCGGGTGAACTAGGGGTGGTTTTTCCTAAATGGTTTTCCACTCTCCCTCCACACAAACGTGGGTTCAATCCCTCTATATTCAACCTTCCAAATTCTTAGCCCATTAGCATAATTAGTACTTAAGCGAATAACCCGAACGGGTGATAAGACGCAGTGATAAAAAAAAACAATATTTAAGGAAAACCTCTTCACTTTCTGAGGTGTGTTTTGTTATGGAAAAAGGTGCAGGAAAGGTGGATAGAAACATATTAAAAAAACTAACACAATTTTTTATTTTTACAAACTAAAAAAAATAACATAGTTTAAACTTAACAATGCTGCCATTGGATCAAAAAGGAAATGTCTTCCGCTTGAAGAAAATCGACGATTACCGCTAAAACACCTTGACCTAGGTTATGTTTTTTTTTTGTTACTCACCAGGAGGAAGTGTGAAACACGTAGCCCAGCTTCATAGATGAGTAAAAAAAAAAGAAAATGAGAAATTAAGCTGATAAAGAACGATAGAACACANTAAATTCACCATTCTTATACCTAACAGTGTAATTAAAACATAGGCATATAACTCGAGTGGGTAGTAAGACGTGGTGCTAGAATTAAAAATATATATAGGTGGCGTTGACCTCCATTGTCAAGGGGTAAAGTGTTCGCTTCAGGATCCGATGTTTGTGGGTTCAAACCCAGCCGGGCTCAATAGATTATTTTTTTTGAGCGATAAAAATCAGTAGCACAACTTCCTTTGGAGGGGAAATAAAGCCGTTGATCCCTTATGTCGGTTCTGGCGTGTAAAATGAACCGTGAAAGGAATGTGAAGATACTTTTCCAAGCAAAATTGGTAGGTCCTTTTGCGCTCACTCATAGAAATTCTCATGTGCTGGTATAATCATTTGGTTCAGACAGTGCACATTAAATATCTCAAACTAACAATAATAATAATAATAACAGTAATTTTGTCAAAACTATTTGCTACCGTGGTATTTAGTTCCAAATAAGATATGCATAATTCATCAATAGTAGGTTGTGTTCATCAAGAAAACAATACTTTAGTTGGGTGACCTGGCGGTCTAGGGGTAAGGTGTCAGACTTGTATGCTGGGGGCCGGGGTTCAATCCTCGGTCCCGGCAAAGATTTATCTGATTACCAGACCCTTCCTTCACCTCTGACAAGACATCTTGTGAATGTGAGGAATGCCAGGTCTCCACCGTGGTTCGGATTCCACGTTAAACTGTAGGTCCTCCATTTAATCTCACAATCACCCTACCATCACACATTAGCGTAAGTGCGTATAACCCGAACGGGTAGTAAGACGCGGTGCTAATAATAATAATAATACTTTAGTTTTGCTCATTTTTGTATGAAGAATTAAATTAGTTCTTTTAAGAAGGTGAATTGATATTTTTGCACCTGGATTGGTAGAAGTAAACTGGAAAAAAAGTCAATAATTTTTTTGTATTGGGAAATCTTGGGTTTAAAAAAAATCTCTTTAATCATAGAAGTTTGTTTTGACTGGGCGGATTGGCGGCGGATTTTGGTCATGTCGGGAATCAAACCCCAGGAACCTCATCTAGGTAGGCAGGTACGCTACCGGTGGAGTTAAGGCATTGGATTTGGTCACGTGGTAAGAGTTAAGAGCTGTGTTTGCTCGTAATTTGTGATATTATTTGAATAGTGAAAGGGGTAGCGTTAAAGCGTTTGGATTGGAAATTAAATCATGTGAATTTGTTTGTTTCAGCCACCTTCTCCACATTTTCAGTCTCCTGGCAATCTCCAGTGGTGCTACAATAATCTGGCTGTGCACTAATACACTTCAGTATGCTCTAATAAATAAATAACAAGTAGATCTTGAAACTCGGTGTAGGTGAATTTACTTATCACAGCTCTTCCAGTATTTAAATTTAACTGTATTATTATTATTATTATTGTTATTTTTAAAACTAATCTGAGTGAAGGTATTTTTTTACACGTGTAACATTTCTCAAGTATTATTTATTTAAGGTAAGAAAAAAATAATCAATAACATTGTACCTGTTTTCATGACATTAGCTTATTTAACACGTACTCGCTATATTTAAAAAAAAAGTTTGTTATTTTATGATATAATAAAACTGCAATAATGTTTTTTTGAAAAAAAAGTATCTTGTAATTTCAAGGGCTGTCCCTTGAATTGTAAAAAAATATCACATCATGAACATCCACCGGCCGGGTCTGTTTGGAACATAAGCCTCTCCAACATATCCGTTACTCACTTCGGTGGTGTAGTTGGCTAACGCGCTAGTCGTGTTGAGCTCGACTGCCGAGGACGGGGAGATCGAGGTTCAAATCTCGGTCGGGTGAACTGGGGAGTGGTTTTTTTTATAAATGGTTTTCCAGTCTCCCTCCACCCAAATGCGGGTTCACTTCCTCTAAATTCAACCTTTCAATTCTTAATCCATTAGCATAATTAGTACGTAAGCGTATAACCCGAACGGGTAGTAAGACGCGGTGTTTAAAAAAAGCATATCCATTTTCCTCCCACCACCTCTCCTCCTCCACAATGACCCAGTCTTCTTCTCTCTCTCCTCCACACACTCTTCATCCCTTCATCTTCCTGTTGACCTCTTGCCTCCCACTTCACTATCCAACATCTTCTTTGGATGCGAATACAGTGGAGCGTCGTTAATCCGGATCGATCGGGACCCATCCGGATTACTGAATTGTCCGGATTTTCAAATGTGCTTTCAATAACATGTATACGTACGTATACGTGTGGTTTTTCTTTTCTGTGAACCTTCTTCAGAATCTAATTTTGAAGCAAAACATTGCAAACTGTCTTTCTTTGCTCTAATGTCACTAATGGTTTAAGTTCCCACACCATATATTTTAGCGAGAGATGCATCACTTTCCCCTTTATACAGTTTTTGTAGAATTTCTAACTTATCCTCTATAGATAAAAATGTATGTTTCCTTTTATTTGATAATGATAGACATGATTAACAAAGTAAGAATATGTACTGTTTTAACTCGCACACTAAAACGTCACAAGGCAACCGTACCACTGCTGTAAAGTTTGTAGATGATAGCACAGAACTGAGCCGAGCACGTGACCAAGGAGAGGTGACTGGCTATGTCGTTGAACTCTCAAGGACACCTTCCACTACCTCCCCTACCTGCTCTCACCGCCGATCTGAATTTGCGGCGCTCCGGATTTTTGACGTCCGGATTTCCGACGCTCTACTGTATATATATATACATCTTAGTGTAAAACCTCTTTTCATTTGTTTGAAGTAGTTTGTAATATATATTTGGAAGAAGGTGCAGGAAAGTTTGATAGAAAACATAAAAAAAGAACAAACAATATGGTTTTACAATGAAATTGTCTTATTGTGTTCATTCTCTTTATGTGTTTCCTATCCCAACTTTGCTATACCTTCACACACACACACACACATCCAATGTCCTTTTCTTCTGTTTATCTTTTATGTTATTTATTCCTTTTACATGCTCCTATCTAAGTGTTCTATTTTCTTCAATCAATTTCCTTTCTCTCCCTTTTGTGTTTTTTGGTTTTCTCTTTTAGGAAGTTGCGTCCCGCGTCTCACACTCCTCCTCTGATGAGTTCCGATAGAATGAAACCTAGGTCAGGGGATTCTGGTGGTAGCGGTCGATTTTATTCAAGGGGCAGCCATTACCTCTTTGTCCAGTGGCAGCAGTGTAAAGTGTGAACTGTGTTCTTCTTTTCATTGTAACAGCCATATTGTTTCTTTTATATTTTTTTCTCCGCGTTTCCTGTACCTTTTGACAAATATTTATTACATATTCTCTGGTGTCTTCCTCTCCTCCATTCTCTTCACATGACCATACCATCTTAATTGTCCCTTCTCTCTCCTGTCCTACATTGGTTCCTCCTCAACTATTCCTCTCACCCTCTCATTTCTCCTCCTATCAATTCTTGTTACTCCTATTCTACTTTTTAGAAATTTAGTTTCGCAGGCTTAAATTCTGCTTGTTAAGTAAATAATACAATATATTTCTTGGTTTTCCTTTCAGAAAGTATTTTACAGTCCAATTTTCAAAAGAAGGGCCTTATCTTACAGCTAGAAAAGTTACTGGATCTACTTTCACATGTCCATACGCCAAGTCATGTGCTCTGTAGCTGTCATCTTTGATAGATATTATTTCAATACCTATAAAATAACGATAGTATATTAAAATGTTATTATTCATGACTGAAAAAAATATGTTTGGATTTTCTAAAAAGCTCCTTCCTATAAAATAAAAAATGGACTGTAGCTTAGGCCTTAGCCTAAAATGTTTCAAAAATGTTAGACAATAGCTGTGAGTCTATTTTTTTTAAATATGTTTTAAGTATTTAGAATGAGCTTCCGCCCTAATTGTGTAGGTTACAAAGATGGTAACTGTAAGTATTCAATAAACAAAAGCTCCTTTTTTTTAAAATTTCATAATTGTAGTAGGGAGTAGATTATTATTATTATTATTATTACCGCGTCTTACTACTCGTTTGGGTTATACGCACTTACAATAATGTGTAATGGTAGGGTGATTGTGAGATGAAATGGAGGACCTACAGTTTAACGTGGGATCCGAACCACGGTGGAGGTCTGGCATTCCCCACATTCACAAGATGTCTTGTCAGAGGTGAAGGAAGGGTTTGGTAATCAGATAAATCTGTGCTGGGACCGAGGATTGAACCCCGGACCCGCAACACAGAAGTCTGACACCTTACCCCTAGACCGCCAGGTCACCCAATAGGAAGTAGATATTACTTAAAGTTAAGAAAAGAGTAAAATGGAGAATTGTAAAGAATGATAGAACAGAGAGATAGGAACATGTAAAAGGTATAACATAGCACAGGAAAATGATATTGGATGCGAATATATAAATATATATCTATAAGGAAAAACTCTTTTCACTTTATGAGGTAATTGTATTATATTTGGAAGAAGGTATAGGAAATTGGCAACCATTACTTCATTGTCCATTGGCAGCAGTGTAAAGTGAGAACTGTGTTCGTCTTTTCATTGTAAAAGCCATATCGTGTTTGTCCCCTATTATATGTCTCCACCCACCTTTCCTGTACCTTCTTACAAACATAATATTTTAAGGCATTTGAAGCTACATCAGACCTAGCCAGCCGGTAGTGGAATGGATGTTGGTCAGCTTTGGGGAGATTTGTATTAAGCAACATTGGCTGAAGAAAATAAACAAGTTCTTTATTCATACAGTATTTTATATAGCTATGTCAAATCATACAAACATGTCACACAGACTCAAAACTTAAACGTAAACAATCGGCACATATTTAACTTCAGTCGATATATATAGAGGCTCTCTAGTAAAACATTTCGATCAGAGGTGGACAGGAACTCAAACGCTCGGGAATATGTCGGCCGGGATTGGCTCTTCCCTTGTTTCGGGTGGGAAACGGTACTCTTATTGTTGCAGCTGGCTTATTAATGTTCTCGGTTAACCTTTTTCTGTAGACAGTCTTCCTTTGTTCAAAAATGTATTAAAATTTACTATTCAATTTGTTTTATTCAATGCTTGTTCAAAATTTTGCTATTTTATTCAATAAAAAATCTCTTTAACACCCTTCATTAATATTATTATGTTTAATTTAAGATTCTTCTAAAGCATCATTTTTATAACTTCCCAATCCCGATATTTTGATTCATTTTATGTCCCATTCCGCAATAAATATGACACTCCTGTCCATCTCTAAATTCAATACACTAACACATTCAAAATATATAAACATTATTAAATAAATTAAACATTTTATAGAACAGGTTTACAATCAGAAGTAAACAAAAACAATTTCATCATAATTTTATGTTTAAAAACATTTCCAATATTTTTGTACATTTTGGTTAAGAAAAACAGATCAAAAAAAGGAATCGGGGGTTTTCTTTACTATTAAAAGTAAATTAAAACATTTGTACACTCATTAAAAACAAGCTGATCCTGCAGCTTTTTATAACATAACAGGTCACTAAAGTTTGCATAATAATTATTTTTTTTATCCCCATTCACTAATACAAATTAATTCAAACATCAATGAATAAGTAAAATAAACTACATTTATAATTTGTCAACAATACATCAATTGTGTATATTTATCTTAATTTATTTATATTTTAATACATTTCTCTCTATTTGATATAAATATTCATTTTAACTCTAAAAAACATATAACACGATAGGAATGACAATGTCTAAGCTAAATCAGAGTTTATAAGGAATGAAAAACAGAGCCCGGCGACTTAACCGGCAAACCGCGCGTACATAGATTAGGAATTGGTATAGGAATGTGATCTTTTTTTCAAACACTTATGCCGGGTTCACGATAAACATAAAGTTCACTTAACGTGAATAAACTATTGTGTAATCAAGATTCACATAACTTAACATAACGACTTTAGCGAAACACAGACAATGAATATGGACTGTTTGAAAACAAATTGTTCACTAAAATGAAACTAAATCATTTTAGGCTGAGTAGGTTACAAATACTTGCACTAAAAGTTGTACTGGTTATACAAAATAAAGTGTAACAATAGGCTATGAAGTTGTAGAGTTCGCGAAACACGACAATAAAAATGTACCGAAGAATTCTTCTGCATACCATAAACAAATAAATGAAGTACTAATTAACCCTGTCGACGTTACTCACAACATGATTGGCTGACTAGAACATGTGACACCTTCACCTAACGTGAAAGTTCTCTGTAGACAACTCTTAAGTTAAGTGAATGTTGAGTTGATTGTGATCCTGGCATTAGTGACACACTTTGTACACATACCTATTGATTCTTTAAAGTAGAATGAAATGTAATGCGAATTAGTGTACATATTTTAGCATTTTTTTTAAAGACAAAAAACATATTTTTTAGGCAAAATATATAAAGTACTAGTTTGGTAATTAACGTTTAGCTTAATTAACTAAATCTATTAGTCTCAACAATTTTATCTTCGATAAAAGAGTTACTTGTCAAATTTTGCCATTCCCACAGCAAATATTCAACAACTTACTATAGAGATTGTCTTTAGAGAATTAAAAAAAAAAAATCCTACTAAATCAGTATTTTATCTATTTTGGCCATATATTTTTTTTGTTATAAAAACTGCAAAAATAAAAACGTTAACTTGCATTTCCTTCCATCCCAACTTAAATCACACTACAATAACTTACATAGATTCAATTGTTTTCTACTTATTTATACAGAATTATAATTTCGATGATACTTTTGATGTCAAATTTCCACTTTAGAGTTTCGACTCCTGATTTATTAAACTGAATTATTCTTTTACGTCGGATTATAAATTTTTCTTTTAGTCTATATTTCATGTAGATGCATGTTTGATAATTGATCTCATCCATGTATTGTTGAGGGTCTGACTTTCAGACAACAAGAGATTTCGGTTTGAATCCCAGTGGGACTATAAAGCAGTTTAGCTAAGTAACATTTAAAATTCAGTTAGTGCATTTTCAAGTGTTTATATTCCCACTTTTGTCAAGTCGTTTTATAAACAATAAGATATATTTAAAAAATGAATATGCAGGTGTTTCAAACTCATATATACATACTCATGTCCTACGTTTCAACACTATATCATAAAAAAATAAATCAAATAAAACCATATAATTTTGATACCAAATACACTATTCAGCAATAGACAAAACACGTTATATTAAATATTCTTTAAAATAATGTTAATTAGATGGTATTTATCATAGGTACTCCAGGTTAAGTGGCAATAAGAACTAGTTTAATGGGTGATTAATCGGGACATTAAGCACACAATTATGCTCATACAATAAAATGCATCCCCGTCCGGTTTTTTAAATTCTTTGTTTGAACAATAGTGAAATGGGGATTAATTTAAAAATAGTATGTTTTTAATATTCAAAATAAATTTAAAAATAGTATTTTTTTTATTCAAAAAAATTGTTTCAGTATCTCAATTTGACTGTTTTCTAATGAAAACTACAGAAAATCACGCTATGATCAGACGTCTGGTTCGAGCCGTATTACTTACCTAAGCTAGGTATTATCTGGGGGGGAGGGGGGGGGGGGGAAGAAAGAAAGAAGGACAGGCTCTTAAGAAATAACTCTCTCAAGAGTAGTTAAACACAAAATAATTTTTTTTTTTTAATTAATACACTGCTAAAAAGTTACACTAAATTTTCTTTTAGAACGACACATCGTATCAGTTCTATTTCCCATTCATTATTATAGTGTATATATAGTTATTTCAATGTTGGTAATTTAATTTGTTTTGAGACTTAAAGTGGAAATGAGAGGTAGAAAACGACAACATTGAAGGAGTTTTATGCGAAGCTTCCTGTCAGCGGACTAGTTGGATTGAAGACATTCAGGAGATGGGAACTCGCCAACTCACTCGACCTTCAAACAAAATATGAAGGATGTAAGTCTTCGGTTGTTGACTAGAATGGAGGGTGTAGTTGAGTTTTCAGGCGGTGATCAACCTACTTCGTGATGTACCGGTTTGAATCCCCGTCAAAACGAATACGGTCCGATTTTCATAAGAAGAACCTTAACCTGACATCTATAAATTACTAGATCTACTCTCATGTATTCATACATCAAGTTGTGTGATCTATAGCTGTCACTTTTGATAGATATTATCAATACCTATAAAATAACACAACAGTACGATTTCGATAAACCGAGCCTGAAATCGAGGTTCGAATCTCGGTCAGGTATCTCATGATTGTGTTCTCCTAAATGGTTTTCCTCACTCTCCTTCCATGCAAATGCGGGTGCAATTCCTTCGATATAGAACCTTCATCCCTGACACATTAACTTAATTATTACATAAGCGTATGACCCGAACGGGTAGTATGATAAGGTGCTTTAAAAAAAATCTGCAACTTTTTTTTCAAACTTTGTTACCTTTTATGACTGACGAGGAGACGTGTAGTCACTGCTCCAGCGAGAACTGGGCGCCGACCATTCCGACGCTTCTGGTGACCTGAAACAACAGTTGACGGCGGTCAGAGGGTAGATGAGGCTATGGGATGTCTCCTGCGATTAGTCATCCCATCGTTATATACTATTACTAGTGGCTTGCAAAATTTCAAAAACTTTTGACTTTGAATATATTTGTCAGCTTTGATTGTATTCGAAATTAAAATTTCTGATTCGACAATTATAAAGAAGCTTCGCAATAATAATATTTAAAGTGAAAATACATGTCTATGTGAAGTTTATATATCATATTTTTTCTGTTATCTACATCACAAATTAATGTTTACTTACAAAAAATAAACTATTGTGATATAATTCATAATTTATCAACTTAAGGTGATTGGCCCTTTTCATTTGTCGTGGAAATGCAGAGCCGTGGGAATAAACGGTTATATTAGAGAATTTTTATAGTTTTGCGATTTTCTTTTTGGAAACGGTTTGTTCAATAGTAGAAGCTTGTTGATTAAGTTATACTTTTTATATACACACCTATATAGTTTTAACAGTGATCAAATATCGAGAAAATGGACATTTTTCACTATAAAATTGCCGGCTTCATAACAAAAAATAAGAAAATGTAACAATTAATAAACATCGATACATTATCTTAGAAGAGGTGTTGAAAATATCAACATAAAAATTTCTCTTGTTCTCGAGAAAACTGATATTTCCAAACATGATTTTCCCTCAAGACCTGTCTGCCATCTACGGTTTCCGTGATCCATCTGTTCTTGTTGACGTGGAAGGATACTTTGGTCGGTTGTGAAGCCACGCCATTCGCCCTCCCACCCACCATCCCACAAAAGAGGTTTTAAACTTGCACTCGACAGGGCCAAGGGCCTTAAACAAAATGTCTAAATCATGTTTGAATATCAACACACAAGTTTCAAATCATTAAATTGCTTTTACTGTGGTCATCTCCAAACCTATATTTATGGGTACCCTTAGCTTAACGAAAAGGGGGGTTTTCAGCCCCTCCTATCTCTCTGCAATATTTACTTCTTTTTTTTATGATAAAAATGAAATTGTTTAAATGGAATTAGGATGTGATTTGTTATTAACAAATTTTAAACATCAATATTGGAGTTAACAGAAATAAAAATGATAAAATGTAGATGTTCCCCCATTCCCTCTCAAAACAGTTTTCTTTTCGTTTTGTTTTGTTCAACACATTTGTGAAAAATATAATTGTTTCTTTTCAATGGGTTTCAGCTAAAACTAAATTTTAGTTTTTGGTTAATTTTTCAGAATTTTTAGTTGTTGCTTTCGCTCTTGAGACTATTATAATTAGCTTAGAATAATTTATGTTAATATACTTTAAAATTCCCTCTCACAAAGTTGAATACCTTACATTTTCTCTCGAGGAGGGGCAGATGGGACTCCAACCAGCCTCCCATTTGGAAAACCCACATGGGCACCCTTGCCTACATTCCCGTGGTTAATAATGATTTTAAAACTTGTGTATTGATATTCAATTAAATTCACTTTAATTACAATCTTGTATCGCATAGTTGGGAGAATAACAGACGCTCCGAGTTGCAGAGGGTTGTGGTATCTGATAGTTCACGAAATTAATTTATTGCTCATATGTAGTTACGATTCCCACACGTCCATCACACACCTAAATTATGATTGGGATGCGAGCCTCCATCTCCCCTGCGCCGGTAATGCAGTATAACGCATGAGTAATGTGTTAAAACCATACATCCATCGACACTGGTTTATATCGACGATTATTTCACTATAATCCTCCTCAAATTGTTTCACTGATAGTAAAATAAAAATCACTAAAGGAATTAACAATTTAACATCTCCAATTTAGAAAGTGTTTTTTTCCACAAAATAATGCTTCATATGAAGTGATACAATTTCTCATCTCTTATGAGTGATGGATGATAAATTACAATCCCAACTAACGTTTAACTCAATTGAGTATTAAGATGAGAATACAATGCTAAAAAAAAATTGTGGATACGTATTAAATAATAGGCCAGTTAATATCACTTTACGTCCATCACCGTTTCTTGCCTGTGTCAGTTTTTTATTCAAATCATATTCTCCACTACCGGCTTGCTAGGCCTGTCGTAGCTTCTTATGTCTTAAAAATATAACTTAAAGACTAGGACAGGCACAACATCCAGTCCTCCTGACCGTTAATTCATTAATGTGAAAGGGTGAATCCACATTTCACCAATGATAAATTTTTCAGCCATGCCATCGAATCGAACCCGGGACTCTTAGTTCAGCAGACAGACACGTTACCGATTAAGTTAAGTTATATATGGTTAAGGTGTCGGATCCACAGATAATATCACTATATAATAATAAAAAAAGGGCATGTGTGGACACATCTTACATTTCTACCATCAAGACATATGTTTCCCAATTCAATTTCTAGTCAGGGACTGGACCAGGTGACACGACTTACAAATCCAATTCTTCACCATTATCTGTTGCACATCCAACTCACACTTTTCTCTCTATCTCTCTTTTTTTTTTTACTTTGTCAAAGGGACATTCAATCTAAAACACTTTGAAGGTTAGGCTTGAATTCATACATAACGTATAGCTCTAGGGCCAGATTTAAGAGAGGGTCGATCGCCCAAGGCCCCTACCACCGCCCCCCCCCCTCACAAACTGTTGCGATAGCTAAAAATAAATATCTTTAGAACCTAAAAATAATGTCAATAACTTAAATTAATTTTTATGTATTTCCGATAAAATATTACTTTTTTTTAGCACTATGCCTTACTACCTTACTAATTACGATTATGATTTTAGGGATGAGAAAGGTTATAGTTAGTGGAAGTGTACCCTCATTTGCGTAGAAGGAGATTGATTTTTTTTTAAACCACTCAGTACACCACACTGAGATTTGAACCTGGATCTATCTCTCCATCCTCGGCAATCTAGTCTATTGTGAGAGTAGCACTTTAGACCACGCTGACACCGAAGCGGGTACTTACTAACGGCACGTGCAGAAAATAAAACAAATAATTCAAACTACTTTAACACTTTTTTCAGTTAAAAGTGAAGTTGAATCGAATAATGTAAAATATTCCCAAAGCCGAATCGAATATTCCCACCGCTTCCTTCCGTTGCCTATATTATAATTACAAAAATGATTTTATTAATTTTTCTATAGTTAGTTAATACGGGCTTTATTCAAGGTATGATTTAACAAAATGGTAATCATGTGACTCCATATATTAATTATTATTATATAAAAAACATATGAAACTTATTTGTTTTTGCCAATTCAAAAATTTCAAAAAGAACTTTTTTTGTGTGGTAGAAAATCTAAATTTTGGTAAACGGGATTTAATGAAGGTGGCCTGGCCTCAAAGTTTCCCTCCAATAATAATTAATAATAAATAACCAACCAACTAACTCTCTCGTTCGAGAATACGACTTTGCTGGCTTATCGTATGGGTCTGGTAACAGGATATCAGAGCAATAAAGGAGGTGTGCAATTTCATTAGTCCTCGTTGAGCGCTTTATTCAAACTAGGTCTCAGTCGATTCTAAAATAAAACCTGTATGTATTAATTTAAAAGGAAAGCTTTTTTAACATTACATTAGTTATTCTAATTATGAACATTATCAAATAAAATAACTGGACTTATTGTACCTTCAAGCATTTTTTGTTCAATAAAATGTACTTTTAACTAAGGTACATCTTTAAACATACTTTATCTACGTACATTAAAATGTATCATAGTTTCAGATAAAGTATGTGTGATTTCACCCTTTCACATTGATGGATTAACGTGCCGGGGGACTGGATGCCTAGCAAGTCGGTAGTGGAAAATACGGCTTGAATAAAACTGACCACCGGCTGGAAACAATATAATTAATTAATGGAAGGAGTGAGTATTATTATTATTATCATTATTATTATTATTAGCACCGCGTCTTACTAACCGTTTGGGATATACACACTTATGCTAATGTGTAATGGTAGGGTGATTGTGAGATGAATTGAAGGACCTACAGTTTAACGTGGGATCCGAACCACGGTGGAGACCTGGCATTCCACACATTCACAAGATGCCTTGTCAGAGGTGAAGGAAGGGTTTGGTAATCAGATAAATCTTTGCCGGGACCGAGGATTGAACCCCGGTGGAGTGAGTATAAAGTATGTAAAACAAAGTTTTATTTAATTTATTAGGTTTTATACTAAGAAAAATTCTTTAATAGAATTTTTCTTAAAAAGGAACTCTTTACTCGGGCTCTGATCATTCTAAAAATAAGCTAGCTAGCGGACAAAAAAAACCTGTATGATAGATAAAAAAAGAAATTAAACAAAAAAACTCCCACTGTCCACGTCAGTCTGTCATTGGAGTCTAGTATCAGGAGAACAGAACAATAAAGTAGTTATAATAAGGTTTTGAATTTCACTAAAGAAGCTTTTTTTCAAATCACAACTCACTGAGCAAGGCGCTAACATTGTCGAGGCACACCTTTAGTGTTTTAAGGGGAGGTCTCTTTAATTTCTAATAACAGTCTGTTATTTTTTTTTAAAGATAATTAATATCAACCATGGATTTACAAATATTTATTTATATTTCTCAAATATTTTTTTGGTCACATCTTTTTGATCTTACCCCAACCTCCCGCGCGCGGCACACTGTTGATTCTTTGCATCACACTGGTCGAGAAACGCTACATTAATCATATTTTAAGTTCTAATCACGACTTTATTTGAAATGTACGGATTAATAATATAAATTTTAAAACAAAACTAAATAAATTTAAGAATTGGATTAATAAATTATGACAAGGAACGCAATCATGCTATATTTAAAGGTATTATATATAGGCCTACACATTCTATTTTTAGATCGTATTTTAGTGACATCGAGATGCTTTTTTATTAAATCTAGAATAATGCTCTAACTTGAAATGTGTAAAGGTTTTGTTAAAAACTGTTAACCAGGCACATACCTTCACAAATCTACGAATTTTACGTTTTCCAAATTTAGTTTCAAGTTGGGTGTTTCCATAAATGTACAGTACTCTGTCTTCTGCACTATAATAATGATTATAATGATCACAGTAATACAAATAATAATTAGTGGGAGGGGGAGGGGGGAGAGATTATCCGTTTGAGAACGTTTTACTAATCATTAGCGACGTATCTTAACGAATTTGAGGTTATTAGTAAATGGTGGATCTTTAATTAACTGCACAAATCGGGATTGGAAAGAAAATATGAGAAATCTAATACTTAAAAAACCTCCCCTTGTGCATCAAACCAGAATTGAAACGAGACCTACCGGGTCAACGTTAGGAGTTAATTGAAATCTTTTCGGTTGTGTTTTTTATTGCTTGCAGTAAGTAGGCCTAGGTAAACTTTAATCCAATATTGATAGTCAGGATTTATAGATTTGTATTCCCCCCCAAAAAAAACACAGTTAAAGAGTATTATTAATTTTATAACCAACAAACACACTTGTATAAATTAGTGGTGTTATTAAACAAATGCATATAAAACAAAACAATATTGTGAGCCCGATTGTTTAAGTGATTTCTATTCTGAGCTAAAACAAAAAGGTTTGAATTGAAATAAATATTAATTTTGATCGTGTGTTTGAACTATGAAGTAGCTATTATTATTATTATTATTGTTATTATTATTATTATTATTATTATTATTATCATTATCATTATTATAAGTCCTGTCTTTCGACAAATCGAGTCCTCCAACAGCAAGCCGTAGGTAGGTAGGTGGGTGTATTTGTTAAGAGATGACACGATCGGGATTTGAATCCCATGCCGGCTGCTCTCCCTCCACGAAGATGTGGGTACGTACAACTGTACACTTCCTACTTGATCCCAAACCAGACTAAGTCCCT
>CABFVX010006068.1:0-26023 GCA_902151425.1 Timema shepardi
TGTTCTGTTAGGCCGGGACAGTGAATGTTCGTCCGGAGGACTTGAGCCGTTGTTCCACGCAGGCCCCGTCAGGAGGTGAATGCGGTTAGTTTCTTCTATAATGTTGTTGTTTACGTCTGTGTTGTATAAGTCCAATGCTACACAGTAATAATACAGAAATAAGATTTAACAGAAATTTGATTAAAATATGTGTCAAACTAATTTTGAAATTGATATATTTTATAATATTCTGATCGCTTTGATTCGTAATGTACTAAATCGAGCTTTGACGTATTTAGCTATAACATCCTTACTTTATTGGTGAACATCCAACTGTCATGATTTTGTAAGCTCCTTGGTGTACAATCCTAAGATAACCATGGCAATCACAACTCAGTTATTGCAATTAATAAATAAAAAATCTTAGAAGGAAAATATTACCTAGTCTACAATCTGAATGCACAAACGAGCGCAATCGCAGGGCGGCCGTCGTACTCCAATGACAATGCAAACTTTACCTAAGCACGATCATAAACACATGTTTGAAAAAAGAGCATCACATTTCACCAACGAACATAAATTAAATAATAGACTCTTTTACAGAAACATATTAACTATGAAGCATCATTATTCATCAAAGAAAATCATGGTCATCAAGTTATGTCACCTGAATTGGTTTATTTTAATTGTTATGTCGCTCCTAGATATGCGATAAGAGTTATGTATTTGTAAATCTAAGGTATCCACTTTAAGATAGGCTTTAGTTTGTGTGTTGATTTACTTTTAGTAAAAACTTTTTTCCTCTGCCTTTACAAATTTAATGTTCCAAATGTCTTACTACAGTCCAATCTTTATAAAAAGAGCCTTTTAGAAAGTAGATTTTTTGTGTGTCCAACATCAATAACATTTTCTATTTTGTTATTTTTGTTAGCATTGTGCCTTAATATTCGTTCGAGTTATAAGCTTATGTACTGCTAATTACGCTATGGTGTTAGGGATGAGGGAGATTTAATTAGTATATAGTGTACCCGCATTTGGAACATAAAGAGTTTTTATAGATTAGGAAATTTTAGAGGCCCCTTCAATTTCCCTGCAGTAAATTTTCGAATTCCAAACTTTCTAACTTTTATGGTTATGTGCATGGTCCTTTTTATAAAATTGGCAAATTTAAATATTATTCCATGCAAAAAAGTATATTTTCTATGGAAAGATGGCAATTTACTCTCATTTACAAACCTCTCTATCCTCCTCACCCTCCTTGCCCTCACCTTCCTTAGCTTCCACATTTCTAAATTGAAATTTTAAGACTTATTTGATTATTTTATATAATATTTTCCATGGCTACCAAATGTCAACCTAACCACATCGTAAAGAATGTTATATTTTGGTTGTATACATTTTAATCGATACCATTTCCTGGGTTTCAATTTTGAAATTCCACTTGTTCAAGAATTTAGGAAACGCGAGAAAATGCCAATGTTTTTTCAGTTTTTTTTATCGAATTTTTTGGCAAAAAAATATATCGCTCCAGTAGAAATATATAGTTTAATTTTCTTCACTTGGTGATATCAACAGTTGTTGAATATCTGTCATGAAAATAGCAGCCTTAGATGCGAAACATTTTAAATGAACTAATGTGAACAATGTAACCCAGTCAAGCGACTCAAACCTGTTTTATTATTAAATCACATGGCGACATTTCAAGCTTATATCTCTAACAAATTATATTTATATAGCTTTGTAAATATTTTGAGGGGACCTTTACTTCCTATTTTCCAAGCCTTCATTTTGAAATGTAATAATTCAGGCCTCAGTACTGTTTATGTTGGTGTTTAAGCCCACCTGACTTATGTCAATCATCTAACACTTAGAGAAGTAGTTTATTCTTTTATGTTTTAAAAATTTGAGACCCTCTATATCATCAGCCTCCTTAGAAATAACTAATATTTAAAATGTATTTGTGGTTATTTGAAGTTATCTCTCTACATTCCTGGCAAATTTAAATTTTCTATCTCCTACTAGTACACCCCTATCCCCCCACCACACCCCCCTCCCTTCTTATTTCCTGTAGTCTTAATTTGAAATTTAAAATGTTCAGAATTTATAGTTAATTTGGATGGTCCCTATCTCTGCTTGACGAATTCCAGTTTTATATCGCACATAAAAGTAGTTTATCCATTTAAGACTTATTTAGTTATCGGAAGCCGTACCTCTACAAGCACGCAAAATTTAGACTTTCTACCATACTTGATCTTTCATAAACTCCCCCCTTTTTTTATGGACTCCTATTATAAACTTTAAAAATTTTGGACTTCTAGTTGGAGTGATATATTTGCCTATGTGCAGAATTTTAGTTTTATACCACACTGAGAAGAGGTTGTTTCTAATAAAAGTTTCAATTATTAAGATTTATTTGGTTATTTTGAAAGTTCACTCTACCTACATGCCAAATTTAAATAGTCAATCACAGCTAAAAGTTGTTTTTATTTTTATAACCCCTTACCCCCCCGGCCCTATTTACCGGGGTCCCATTTAAAATTATAAATGTACAGACTTATAGTAATTTGACATGTCCCTTTAATTTACTTATACATTTCAATTTTCTGCCACATTGGGAATTAGTTTTGTAAATATTTCAGATCAGTTTTCTAAGCATCATTTAGAAATGTCCATTTCAAGACTTAATTGGTTATTTGGAGTTGCCCTCCTGAACGACTATAAAATTTAAGTTTTCTGGCACACATAAAAGGTTTTTAATCTGTTTGTATCCCCTTCCATATGTCCCAGGGTCGCACTTATTAAACAAAATTGTTCATAATTTTATAATTATTTGGAGTGGTCCCATTTGTTGTCTACTGAATTTCAATATTCTATCACCCTGTAAAGTATTTATTTATATTAGTTTTGATAGTCTTGAACACACATTTTTACCAACGCACCTCGGGAATCATCGTGTGGATTGCCTTACATAAATTAATTTCATATTAGTATTCTGCGACCCGATAATCCTCCATATATCAAATTTCATCTTGATTGAAGGACATAGACTTTACTGCCCCTTTTCCACTCTTTTACACCCCTTGAGGTGATTAAATTTGAAAAACCCTAAAAATATCTTCCCCATTTCTATAGAGAAACATTCATTTTAAATTTCACGTCTCTATGTCCACTATTTCAAAAAATGCACGATTTGTGAATTTTGAAAACTTTTGAATCCCCCTTTTCATCTCTTACAGGTTGATGAATTTCACAAAATTCGGTCTTATATTTGGTCTATAGCCAATAAGGAACCTTTAATAAAAATTTCAAAAGTCTATGTTTGAAACCATTAAGCTCTTCTAACAAAACCACAAACTCCCCCACATCATTTATTGTCTCTACAGGCAAAATTGGCCCTGTAAGCTATAATGTTTCATTCATGTATATCCACACTTGCGTTAATATTATTAAATCAATATTTAGTTTAATATAAGAGAGAAAACATAATAAATTCTAATATTGGTGCATTATACTTCTAATATTTAGATATATTATTTTTAAATAGCAGTTGAAATGGACTATTTGGCCGAAATTAACTTTAGATAAATGTTTTCAATAGATGATACTTCTAAGATATTAGTATTGGTATCCACTAAATGAGAAACAATGTTTCAATAAAGACGAAACTACAAACAAGTTTATAAGTTGAATAATATTAACTTGTGTCCATATTATTAAGGCTAATAGATAGCCTCAATAAATAGATGGTATGGAACACCAAACAAACTTTCTCTCTACATTGTCTAAAATGGAAACATTTACTTAAAACTTGTAATATTTGTGAAACCAGATAATATACATTTTTACAAAAACATGATGGAAAAAATGAGCATCACATTCCACCAAGAGGCATAAATGAAAGAAACGTATTGTTCATTATTCAGATTTTACATATTCTCATCAAAAAGCATAATAATAAACTCCCGTTTTCTGAGACCTAAATTTAAAAAAAATATTTGCCAATAGCTCGGAAGCTGGGGACCTTTCAAAAATTACGTAAGGATTTTTTGGGTGGGAGTGATCAGTAATTTCTTACGTTTTCGTGGGGGTGGGCAGAGTTCATCTTAACTAAGGATTTTATAAAAAATGTTTATGGTTAGACACAATCTAAAAAAAAAAACTTTTACAGACGCGCAGTCAAAAAGGTTGAACCTAGCGACGAAAAATGGCGCTGAAGCATAGCCTATAGACGTACACAGCTATTCATAACTATAAAATGACATTTATTTATGATGTTTTAAACCTAATTTTCTGCGATAAGTATTCTATTAGCTCACATCACCAATCCTTTTGTCTAAAATACTATAATTTACCAAATCGTAAGAAAATTACGTAAGATCGGTAAGGGGAGAGGGAGGAACGAAAAATCTTACGATCCCTTAAGTAGGAAAATTTGGGAAGCAAGGAGGGCCAAAATAATGAAAAAAATCCTTACGTAATTTATGGACAGAACCTTATTGGTTTTATAAAAATATATTGGGAAGCAAGGAGGGCCAAAATAATGAAAAAAATCCTTACGTAATTTATGGACAGAACCTTATTGGTTTTATAAAAATATATTTCAAGTAAAGGGTTTTTTAAATTTAAATTTTGTTACAACATTACAATATTGAGTTATTTCGTGTCTCAAATACTTGCAAATATATAATTAAAATGGGCAATATCTGCTTATGTAAGTTACCCTTAAAATTATGTTCATGGGATAGTTAGTTTATAATAATAAACACTGCCCAGATACGAAATTTAATAAAAATCGTTACAGTGGATTTCGAGATAGCTTGTTTTCTCTCTTTTTTACCTTTAATACAATACCATCAATTATAGGGTAAGATATCTAACTCCAAAAACTCCTCGGGGGAACCTTATTAAACCATATTATATACTCCATATATACTAAGTTTTAGCCTGATCAGTAAAATGATGTCGGCTTTCGTTCTGGATGTAGACACACGGGCAGCGGTATCGCAAAACAACACCTTTTCCGTTTCGGGCGGGCGGGGGTGGGGGGTGGGGTGGGGGGTTGACAATTATCAACATTTCGATCTTTCTTACGAGTAAAGTACTTTTCTTTTCAAGGTGTTGAGAGAAAGTAAAAAGTGTCTATTTACGTAAAGATGAGCACAAATCATACGCTTCAATGGTGCAAACACATTTCTATACATTCTTAAAACTACTTAAGGCTTAATGGCACTATGGAGTAAAATAATCACATATTAAGATGCAGAAAGTATTAAATATTACATTGGCCACTTATGTAAGTTTTTGAGTCTATACAGTCATATTGTCCCATTATTTGAATATGGTATATATTTTTAACTTATCAACTATAGTTATATAGTTTTATGAATAGTGTTTGGTTAGATACCGGTACATATTTGAGCTTTTACACACTTTAACAACTAAAGTGTTTTATTGAAACATACCTACTATCCAAGCCTACTATTTATAAACCAAAGTTGTTAACCCAAAGCTTAAGCCAAACGGCAGGTTTTGTTTGTAAAACAATCACAATCATTCAATATTACTACATTATTTCAACGTTATTACAATATTACTACATTATTTCAACGTTTCAAAATGGAACACGCTACAAATATTAATTTTGAGACCAGAGTCTAGATTTATAGAAATATGTCAAAACACAGTTAATTTATTTCATTTAATTGGGATCAAAATCAGATTAAAATCACAAGTACTCAACTCTCCAAAAGTTCACTCAACGAGATGAGACTTTTGGTGTAATATATTCCATATTTTCTTCGTCGGTTTCCCTAAACATTAAATATTCTCCTTTGCAGTCCACAGAAAGTGATTGTGGATTCTAACTTTAAGGAGGTGGTTTTGTACAAAATAGCTTGTGAGTTTTGCATTGTTTAAGCCAATGAGGCTATATTATCCTTATTTTCTTCAATGACTTTCCTAACATTATATGTACAATATCTTCTTTGTGTTGCACATAAAGAAACTGCTCAATAAATGTTTCTAGGATATGTGTGTGAACATATCTGTTGGGGATTTGAGATTCCTTAAGTCATCATGCCCTTTATTGAGATACGCTCTATGAAAAATTAGATAATCATGCCATGACTCCATGTTGGCATCACACTTTGTTAATGTTTTCATGCAGAGTTTACAGTGAAATTTTCGTTCTATCTTGTATGCAAGATAGCCATCAAATTTAAAAGATCGAACGGTAAAACCAATAAGTATATAATCTTAATTTGTGATTATAAAAAACGTTAAAATTGTATGTGTATGGTTTCATACTCGTTAGCTCCTATTTAAAAACCATTCATTTAATAACAAAATAAATTAAATAGTAAATAATTTTGATATACCTATTTATTTTTAATCTCGCGTATAAAAATAATATGTATGTAGCCAACAATCGGTTTACCCTGAAAGGTGACATCAATAATTTAATGGACTAGACTAGCATATAGCCGTATTTTATAAGCCACAGTGTTACATCATAGTTTATGATAATAAAAGGAAGTGTTTGTCTGTGTGTGTTTGTGTGCGATGATAGCCAAATCTAAACCACGCAGAGATCTGCAATTTTTAAAACAGGTGGACGGAAGTCGGTCCGATTGCACCTTGAAGCAGGATTTTTAGATTTTCAATTATCTTTTTAATTATGATATTTTAAACAAATTTTTGAATAACATATTTTCTGTTTTAGAACTACGTTTCAGAGATACGGGTACCATGGGGGGGAGGGGGTGTAGAGGGATGTGTCTATAATTCTTATGCCACAAGGGGTCACGAACAATGCCGTGCAGGATTGCTAGTAATTCATAAAAGTAAGCTTGCTAACTTTTAATATAAGTACTCACACAAAATACAATAGTTCAACGGCTCTGTTCTTTCCTTCTCTGTGCCCTAGACCGACAGGTCACCTCATGTTTTACAACTTCACTCGCTAGCGAGCTTTCTCTCAGATTCAAAACTATGGGTCCTGCTGGCGTACAGATACATGACCTTTAAGAGCGAAGCCTTAAAATATGAATGAAGAATTACTCTGAGCACGGTTCGATCCTTGGATAGCTCAACGATAGAGCATTGGAGCGCTAAGCCCCAAATGCAGGGTTGGATTCACATATCCAGGTGTTATTTTTCAATCTATTCAACTAAAGTGGTTAAACTACCTGCCTAAAATTAGAACGTCTGGCGTTCAAATTTCATTTCAAGCGTTATTTACTCATATAAAATTCCTCATTCTGTAACACGACTAGTGGAGGGTCGTGTGCCTTTCACACATCTCCACGCGGACCATGAGTTATTTTAAGGATATTTGGTAAGTTATTTGTTAAATACGCGATTGAGAACGCAGATTAAATATTCAATGTTGTTATTATTAAAAACAAAACAAAAAATACATACTGAACTTGGTACAATTTAAGTCACATAACTATTTAAGGAGTCATAACTAAATATATAAATTAATAAGTGGGCTTAACTCATACACGATATTTAAATAAACTTGATAAGAAGATGAATTATTAAGAACACACAATATTAATTAACCCACTATACAAGGGACTTATAACACCCGCCTCGGTGGCATAGTTGGCTAACGCGCTAGTCGTGTTGAGCTCGACTACTGAGGACGGGGAGATCGAGATTCGAATCTCGGTCGGGTGAACTGGGGGTGGTTTTTCCTAAATGGTTTTCCACTCTCCCTCCATGCAAATGCGGGTTCACTTCATCTAATTCAACCTTCCCAATTCCTAATCCATTAGAGTAATTAGTACTTAAAGCGTATAACCCGAATGGGTAGTAAGACGCGGTGCTAAATATTATTATTATTATTATTATTATAACATTCAATCTCGACCCAGCTTCTAGATTGGTCAAAAGTCAATAACTTAGCCATCCGTGTCACTCACGTCCCTACGTCATTGCTGGTACCCAACACACTAGTCCGATCGTACCGTGCCGACCCAAACTCCACGAACCAGCCCACTTACTGTACTCACTTATCCACTCTCTAGACTCACTAATCCAATCTTTAGACTCGTTATTCCACTCTTTATACTCACTAGTCCATTATAGACACATTAGTATACTCTTTTGACTCACTAGTCCACTCTCTGTACTCACTTGCCCACTCTCTAGACTTACTAGGCCACTCTCTTAACTCCCTTGTCCACACTTGGACCCACTAGTCAACACTTGGATCCAATATTTCACACTAGGACTCACCAGTCCACTTACTAGTTCACTTCTTTTCCGTGCCATAAACCTGGATCAGCCTATAGGATGAACAGGGACCGAGAGAAAACTGAGAGGGAAAACAAATGACAAGCACACCAGACTCGCAATCATCCCCTATTCTTGTTACAATAAATTTTTATCAATAAGTATTAGTCATTGAACATGATTAGTTCAAATTATTTCAAAATATTTGCTCTCATAATGCTACCATTATAGCCAGGTATCATGAGTTAAACCACACTTAGCCTAGGTGCCAACCACATACCAGTATCTATCGATAAGGTACCATTCCACCCATGAAGGGAGTCAGACATGAACATACAAAAGAATGCGGGTCACGCCAGAAGGGCGGGAACAAACCCACAAGTTGCACACCACAATCAGGTGGACAACAAAGCGTGAGGCGCCAAGGTTCCACAAGAATAACTAGCTTTATCTAACTAGGTCTTGACATCGGGCCTGGTACAACCTAAATTCCCCCTTTCCCACCTGATGGGTCAGCAGACCACAACATGATCATACAGGCCCAGGAGTGAGACACACTCCAATGCAACCACTGGTCTTAAGGACCAAGTAGAAATACAACAGATATGTATGATCTTTCATGACATTTCCTATGAAAACCAAACCTAATTATACATTTAAATAGTTAATAGACTCAAGATTGACAGACACTCTTAGCTTTTAAGAAAAATCCCTTTGACTTTACATGATAGAACTTAGGCCTCCTATTCCCTTTTAAAGAAAAAGTATATAATTTACTACCAGATATTTCCGTCTGCCCAGTGAGTCTGACGACACCACCAACATGACCACAATATCTTGTACTGTAGATGGGAGAGACGTCGGTCGTCGAATATTAGATTGGAACTGTGTTTTGTTCCCAGCGGACCGAGGCATTTTATACTGGTTGAAAAGACGAACCATCGTTAAAGGGGGGAGGACGGAGTTAGAAGCACCTCTCGACATTTAGAACAGCACATAGGCACCTGGCTATGACGTACACGCCCTCACGAGCCACAATGAAATCCACTCAGTTCGTTTGATGGTCTATTTGAGTCAAGTCTAGAGTTGAATGGAGGCCCGTGTGTGGAACTCTTCCGACGGAGCCGTTCTTACCCAGAAATTTTCCCGAGGCATGGTATGTAACAAATTATGTTATAACATTAATAGATATCCATAAATATTTTATTACGTGAAATTATTTTCTCTAGCTGATTTAGTCTGCACGTGCAAGGTTAGCAAACTACAGCATATTCATTAAATAAAATTGATGTGAGAGATAATTTACAAAATATCTACTCCTGTTCTCAAATTTTTAACCTCTACCAGGACAGAATTTAATTCTATAAATTCATGTAAATTATAAACATTAGTGTTTTATGATAATTTATATTATCCATCTTAGTTTTAAGGAATGATTTATTGCAAAAGGTTACACTATTGCCATATTAATACATTTTAACCCTTAGATAGTATGGTGGATTTGTGTCAGATAACTGATATGGTTTGGGTCAAAACCACCTGACTCTTGTTTTTCTTTTAATAGAGTAGTGAATAAGAACACTCAATGATGTTAATTTGATACATAATTACGGTGACCATACATACTGTTTTTTGCAGTACAGTACTGTTTTTTTGGATGATGTCCTGCTGTCCTACAGAGTATGCGATAGTACAGCAAAAGGTACTGTTTTTTTAAAACCAAGTACTTCCAAAAATACTTAGTTTTGAAGTAAGAGAAAATAATATTTTGAATTGAACAGCGCTAGCGCAAGGAACATCATCCTTGAGCAGTTGGCAAACACTCAACACATGTGCTGCGCTCTCTCGATCAAGATTGGAACTTCTTTATTAGCTCTGTGTGATAATACCACCTAGCCTACAGTTTTTCATGTCTTACCCATACCCTTTTTTCGGTCTTTATTTGTTTTCTTTGTCTTCAGTTGTCTCGCCAAGCCTGTGAGTGTGTGTTGTGGTTGTTCTATTAGTTTTTAAATAATAATAAAAGCTAGTATACCAAAGTGTTCTGAGATGGGGCAGCCACGCAGAAAATGTTCGTTTAATTCTTCTTTACAAACAGAATACCCTTTCATCAAACTAAAAAACAGTGATAACCCTCACATTGTTATTTGTGAGCTGTGTAGAGGTGAAGTTGACCTAAGCAATAGTGGTCGCACAAGCTTTGTGAGGCATTTGAAGCAACGCAAACACTTACTAGCAGTAAATGCAGCCACATCAAGTAGTACGGTAAGCAAGTTCTTTAAAAAAAACGTATTAACTTCTGAAAATTTTCTTTTGGCTGCCAAAGAGGGTACTTTTGCATATCATACAATTAAACATATGCAGAGTTTTCGTTCCCTTGACTGTACGTCGAAGCTGGTAGCAGGTATGTTTGAACCGAAGTTCTCCTCAGCCCGCACTAAAACGGAAGCAATTGTAAAAAACGTTTTAGCGAAGGAGGCCCAGGAGAGATTGAATATTGATTTAGGAACAGCACATTATTTCAGCGTTATGATTGATTCTTCCAATCACCATAACATTAAGATAGTGCCATTGATTGTACGATACTTTGACTGTACCCAGGGAGTAAAAGTCAAGCTTCTGGAACTGAAAGACCTTCCTGGAGAAACATCTGAGCAGTTACACAGCTACGTTTACTCTACCTTGTTTTCATTAAATTTAGTGGAAAAGTGTGTTGGTCTTTCTGCAGACAATACCAACACTAATTTTGGAGGCCCTAATCGAAGGGGGGAAACAAACCTGTTCAAGAAGCTCAACAACTCTTGTGCAAAAGCTGTGGTTGGCGTAGGTTGTGTTGCACATGTGATAAACAACTGCATTCAGAATACAACAGACTGGTTACCGATTGACATTGAAGTAGTAGTTGTCAAGATTTACAAACATTTTTATATCCACACTGTCCGTGTAAGTACATTAAAAACTTTTTGTGAGTCTGTCGAAATGGAGTACAAGAAGATGCTATCTTTTTCAAAGACTCGATTCCTCTGTTTGATGCCAGCTGTGGAGCGTATTCTCTTAATGTATGAACCTTTGAAGGAGTATTTCCTAACTTCTCCTTCTTGCCCAACAATATTGAAACATTTGTTTGAAAACCCTGTGGGTGAAGTATGGTTGTGGTTTGTTCTCAATGTTAGCTTTCTATTTCACGAGGCAATTTTAAATATTGAAGGTGATAATAAGTGTGCAACTGATGCCGCACTAGAATATTTTGAGCTGCTTGAGAAATCGAAAAGCAGGGAAAATTCTGTATTCTTGCCAGTGAAAGTAAGAAGCTGTCTTAGCAGCATTGAAACAGTCAGCGAGGTGAATTACAGAAGTGATTTTTCTACAGAAGCTAAGGCCATCTACTCGGGTTGCATTGCATATTTGGAAAAATGGACTGCTAATCTTCAACAATTAAAACTTTTTGAATGGGTCAGATTACATGAGCATGTTACGTGGGAGAAGGTGCTGGCTTCGTATGAGGCTTTCAAATATGCCATTGGCTCTACTGTAGATGAAGATAGTCTTTTTGACAAAATTACAGCGTTAAAAAACTTTCTAGATGGGGACAAAATTCCTGAGGGGAATGAGAGTAAAATTCCTATTCAAACCAGGTGGTTGGAAGTGTTTACTTTTATGAACAACAAGCTTCAACCTCTTAAAAACCTGCAGTTGCTATGTGAGTTTATACTTTGCCTGCTACGAGTTCTTCAGTTGAGAGACTTTTTTCAATAATAAATAACTACTGGGGGAATGAAAAAACCCAAATGAGTATTGGGACATTAAAGGCTGTGATGCAAGTTTACACAAATTTTGACGAAACCTGTATGGAAATGTTCCAATATCTGAAATCTAAAGAAAAGCTGCTAAAAGCCATTCATAGCTCAGATAAATATGAATGTTATGATTATGAAGCAAAAGCCAGCACAAGTAATTCCTAGATTGTTATTTTAAAATTCACTTTCTCTTTATTGAATTTTTAAGTACTGTAGTGCTATGTTTTATTTACCAATGGGTTTGTACACGTGATTGGTCCTAAAATATTTATTTCTTAGAAGTTTTAGGCACAAGTATTATTTACAAAAAGACTACACAATAATAAAAGCCAATCTAATACTTGAGGTATATAAATTTGACTTATGTAACTCGCTCTCTTAAACTAGTATTCAAAAGTGAATTTTAATAAATTGTTTTATCTTTAAACTATTTTTATTTCTCTCTCTATTATTTTTCTTCTATCTACTTTATACATAAGTTATACACGCACGTCGCACACTATGCTACCCGAATATGTGATATATTTTAATGTCCTGCTTTTTCTAAAAAAAAATATGGTCACCGTATACATAATATAACATTTATTTATTATTAAAAAATATTTTTAAACCAAGTTACTGCCTTGATTATTATAAAAAAATTAAATCTTACTTACTTTTTTTACTTGAAAAACAATGACATTTTTGATTTGATTGATTGAAAATGTTATTGCTCAAAAAAAGTATATTTTATTTTGAAATAAACTAAAAAGGTTTTTATAATTGCATATACATTATTATTTTAATTTGAACATTAATAATTTTTATATACAACACAAGCTCACAATTTATGCAATATTTAACTGTAAAACTTACACAAACTGGACGTCTACATACTTTGCAGGTTTCCTTCGTCTTTCTATCCATTCTGGAGGGACACATGTATTGTTCGTTCACGGTAGGAGTTTACCTGGGAAAGGACTTTTTTCCCTACCAGAAATCTATTATATAGTAGGATATTGGTAAGAAAAAAGACCTTTCAGAGGTAAACTCCTCCCGTGAATGAAGTTTAGCAACGTTTTCTTTCTCCAGCAGGAATTGGCTCGTTGTTACCTCTTGGAGGGGGCTGAACTCCAAGAATACGACTCATAACCTGTCAAAGTTCAAGTGGTAATCGATCGTTGTATACACGTTACAAGATATTGGTTTTACAAGCTGAAGTCACAAATTTTTCAGGAAGAAAAGTCACCTTTCTTCATCTTCTGCATGTATTGAATAGTGAAGTATTAAGCTATTCACTCCTGAAATATCAAGCCTGGCATAGAAAAGAGCTATTGGCCATCGTCGAGTACATAATCCTACAGAATAATTGGCACACTTCTAGTTCAAGCTGACAACAGCACCTTTAGTGCTGTTATAAAACTGAATAATCTCTTGTTTTCCAGTCTCGTGGTCATTTTCGAAAGTATGGTATCTTCCTCATTTTCCTCTAAATCTGATAAATCACTTTCAATATCATTATCATCATCAAATGATTGATCTAAACCAAATAAAATGCCACTCTGACAGTCGCAAATTACGACTTAAACAACATCCCATAGTCACCAAAAAGTAATAATAAAAAATAAAATAAAAATGGCTCAATAAAATTATGTACTTATGAAATAAACAAAGTTCAGAAATAAATAAGCACATAATCATAACAATAAAACAGTTATATATATAAAAGAAAATAGTAGCTTGGAACAAAAACTGTAACGTTAATGGTACGGTGCGGGTCAAACCGACCCAAAACCGCTATAAATTAACAATAATGCAGCACTGAGCTTAAATCGCAACTGGACCTGAGAGATGGTGTGTAAGGAGTCAGCTACTGAGAAATAAAGCAATCTGGTGTAAAAAATAAATAAAAGCAAAATATACAACATAATACAAGTGCGTCGCAGCTATTAGACCCACACCATACCAATTAAGGGTTAAATTTGAATGCATCGACAACTAGTTACTGATAAATATTAGAAACAGGATTGATAACAATCCTTTTGTGATCCAACTGATTTTAGTTAAACTATTTAGTGTTATTCTGAATCTTGGAAGCTACAGGTGTACGCTTCTAATTGACGTGGAACTTATTTTCAAGAAGGTTGTTGACGAACAAAATTAAATTATGTGTGGAGTGAAAAATAGCCTAAAGTCCATCCTATGGCATGATTAACAATGGTTTGGGTTGAGATGAGTTTTAATCATTACGAGCAAGGGTAAAACATTTAACTAATTGACCTACTCATTATCCTATCGTGCTTGAATGTGGTATGGGAAAAGAGAAAACATTAGGCATTTAAAAAACGTGGGTGAGTGGTGGAGGGGGTTAAGGTGGAATGTGTTAGTTGTTGAGTTCACCACTACGCAGCGCGCGGCCTGCTGAACCCAGCTCGGCGTCGACTCGGTAGGGAAACAAAGCAAACACTAGTTACGATCAGTAGCGTTTTAACTGGCGTCGTTTATTTAGGGTGGTTGGATGTGCGATCGATCCCTTTCGTACTACCAAACTGCTCTTCAACAGAGCCTTTTACTGCAAGCACGAACAGGTGTAACAAATATTTAAGTGAGTATACAGCCTACCTACACCTGGATGACTTATTGCTTAGTATGTTAGTCTTTTAAAATGTGGAGGAGAAAATGAGTAAAACCTTATTACCTGTGATAAGCCAAATAACTTGATAAATTCCCCTAATGTGTTTAAGAAAGAGATAGTACGAAATGACGTTTCTTCCAATAGATGTGCATGGCTGTGTTATTTTACGTGGACTTAAAAATTGTTTAAAAAAACTAAAATGCCTAGGGTTTTGTTTTTAATATTGTCTTCAATCAATAAATTATGACAAATAATCCGGTTTTTATTTTGTTTAGCTAGAATTTTTTTAAATTATGTCCAGAAAATAATTATTCCAATATATACGTACATATAAAATTGAATCCCCTTATAACATTATTGATTAGTTATTTATATGCGAAACAATTCCAGGTCAATGAGAGTTTATTCAAAAAATTATTTATCTTAATGCACACGCTATTTATATCAAATTAATATCGTATGTGTTCGACTTGCTACGAGCTTGAGATTAAATCATATATTTTTTTAGTTATTCCGCATTCACAGAATGTAAACAGTTGTCTTTGTGTCGTAAAATATGTATGTGTTTAGTTTTGAACAAGCACAGAATAAAAGCAGTGAATCCTGACGCTTGAAATAACATTCAATAATTTGATGGTACAGTAACAATAATATATTTAGCTGTTGGATATAAAATAATATACAAAATTGTCTTTGGGGCATGTTAGGTACAGCTATGTGTGTAAATAAATACAGTTGTATGATATGTGTGATAATAATTTTAAAAACCAATTTTACAGCATAAATTTGAAATAAATATTTATATAATTATATGTATAACTACGCATATATTTGCTCAAATTTATATGCATCTACCCACTAATATACATGTTTATTTCACTTTTAAGTAGACATGAAAATACTTTTGAAAATGACTGTGCTCAGTATAGGGATCATTATTTTAAAGACTGAAGTGTACTTTTTTGGCATTCAAATTAATATTATCAGCTTCAGCGGCCGATTGGTCTAAGACGTCCCTCTCGTGTTAGACTGGCCTGACGATGACGGTGAAATATGAACTCGAATCCTAGTCGGCTCCACTGAGGGTGGTTTTTCTTAGTTTTCCACTCTCCTTCCACCCAAATGTGGGTAGATTACCTTTAAAATGCTTCCATCCTCATACCTACCCCACTAAAGTAATTATCATATATGCGTGTAACCTGAACAGATAGTAAGACTTAGTGAGTAACAATACTAATAATAAACATCACTTTATATGATTGCCAAAACCTTTTGTCATCTCTGACAAGACGTGTATTAATCACAACTTGTGAATGTGTTGAATGCCAGGCCTCTACCGTGGTTCGGATCCCACGTTAAACTGTAGATCTTCCATTTCATCTCACAATCACCCTACCATCACACATTAGCGTAAGTGCGTGTAGCCCGAACGGGTAGTAAGATGCGGTGCTAATAATAATAATAATAAACTTTATTTACCTTTGCGTATAACCCGAATGGATAGTAAGATGCGGCAATAATTATAATAATAATAATAATAACTTATCTACCTTGTACCTAGCTAGGTTTTCATAGGCGGGTATACAACTCAAATAAGGGATATTTATTGATTAAGAAGATTATTTTGACTAATAAGCACATTACTGGCACATTCCTCTGAATAAGTGTTTTTATTTATAATTTTATCACCGCTCCAGTGTCCATTAGGGTTAATATCACTCGACAGTTAAAGTTGTATTGCACAATTTTATTACGTAAATAGCTATAGATAGGGATTCAATTATTTCAAATTACTACAGTGTTATATGGGGTCAAACTTGATATTTTATTTTTATTGTCTACCATTGTTAAGGTAAAGTAATTAATGTATGGGGCTGTTATTTAGTATAACTAAACATCTATAAGAGGTGTGTCTACACAATTAAACATTTCATAGCCCTCCAGACGAATGGACGTAACTCATAAAAATCTATTTTTGAGATACATACATTTTTAAATACCTCCTTATCAATACTACATAAATAAAAAGTGACGTGGTATCTGTATCTCTTTTAGTCTAGGAGCTATAGCAAAGGTTATGTTTGACGTATCTCAGGTGGAGACTCATAGCTTTCCGATGAAAAGACGTAACTTGAGATAAAGCTTTTCAGGGAACCTATAAAACAATCCAGCTTAAAAGGCAAAACAAGAAATTGTAGAACCTTGATCAACAAAGAAGGTGTACCGATTTCCAAATCAAAATATAAAGAGCTCATGTAACTTTGTCAAGGAAGTACTCCCGTAATATGATCAGAGGAGCAAAGGGTTTTTATAAATCTTTTTTGTACCTAGAATGAATATCAATTTCTGTTTCAATAATTATTCATTAAGAAAAATTTTACTTTCCATATCAGTTTATTAATTATTTTTGTTTCTTTTAGTATATGTTATTTTGTTAATAATAATTACTATTACTTTCCATATCAGTTTACTCTAAAATTGTTATTTACATATAACTTTTTATATAATCTCTAGGCAAGTAGTTAGTGTTTTCGTTGTTGTGTGAATTTTTCTTGAAAAAACCCCAATAAAAATGGCCTTTTTGCTTCTGACTTTTAAAATCATTATTATTATTATTATTATAGTTTAAGGAATGTATAAAAATATTTTTTTTTCCTTTCGTTTACAAAAAATATAGTTAGAAAGTGTTTTGTATAATTTCTAACATTCTCACAGGATTAATCAGTCATGACGTAACTCCTAACAAGTTCACTCCTTCGTTCACACAAAGTGGCTTATCTCTAAGAAACTTTTTTTTTATAACTAGAGTTTGTTATTTCAGCAAATAAAACAACATATTAATAAGTGTACTTGGAAAAATAACCATACATGTGAGGAGTACAATTTAAGCTGAACAACAATTACAACTAAGAACATAATTTTCTTTTCAGCCTCCTAAACATTTAGTAAAACAGAAATACGTCTATTCGTCCGGAGGGCGACAATTTATATGTTGAATATTTTATTTTATGTTTAAGCAGTTTAAAAGAGGTAATTTGTATTTATATAAAAAAACTGTTCTTTTTATAATCCGATAGTTCGATTTAACCTCACTTTGTAGTATACAATGTCACTATTTAGGATTAATCTTTTTTTTCTCAACCTAACTCTACTCGTTAATTTTAATGATGTCTCCGAATTGATAATTGCAAATATAGATTTAAAATGTCTACTTCATGAAATTTCTTGTTTTGACTGTACTGATTGTAGAGACAATACAGACTAGAAGAACATAATAAGCCCGACCGAAGCAGAGGGTCAGATAATCCCAACTAATGACACACCTAAGTAAAGTGGATGTCTGCTCCCTTATCTGGTCAGTGTTGCTGTAATGGGTTGAGACATTGCTACGAGTACTTACTGTATTTTATAGGATAACCCCTCCTGCCCCCACATATGTTAAATTCCCTGCCATGATGTTATAGACTAAAAAAATCTTAGTGATTCTTATTGTCGAATGACCTTAACTTATTTTAAAAAAAGTTGACACTCCCGGCTGCAAATTTGGAAACCAGGGTTGTATCACTACAGAGTGTGTTGAATAGATTTATACTTGATGTTTTCCAATCCTTTACCCAGGTAGCTGCTGTTGGAGTTCCTTAAGGTTATCTGGAAGATAATGTGAGAAAAAGTCAGTATTTTTGCAGTTTTTATGGCAAAACTTTATTGGTCATAATAAATAAAATATTGCTCCAGTACAAACGTAGAATTTAACTTTCTTCACTTGGTGACCTCATAATTTCTTTAATATCTGTCAAAGGTGTTCTGAACTTTAATGATGTTTTTTCTTCGTTTAAAAAGTTTCTCGTCTAATGTCTCTATGATTATGATGGATGTTCAGGAACGGTTGATATCAACAAGAGAAGAAAATTAAACTCTACATTTGTATTAGAGCAATATTTTATTTATTTTACCCAAAAAATTTTGCTATAAAAACTGCATAAACTCTTCCCTTTTCTTGCGTCCCCTTCCATCCCACCTTAAACATATTTGTAACTAAAAAATTCGAAACTCTTATATTAATCTCAAGCAATTTTACTTTTTAAATATCGGATATTTCGTAATGTTTAACATTAATATATTTGAGAAAAATGAGCACCATAATTTTCCAGAAATTAAAATGCATATTTTTCTTATTTATTACTATTTTTTAAATGTACATTGTTTCGTTATTTGCAGGTACTCTTAAATAATGTGGTCTTCACATAAATTATCTTCGAATGGAGAAATGTCCTTCAATAAGCTTAGAGCACATAGGTTTATCTTACCTGTGTATATTTTCAACAAACAACTGTATTCACTTTAACAGTTTTATTTAGGGCTCACTCAAAGACACGGAACATGGAAGGCGTCAGAAAAGATATTGCATATTATGGTTTTGTTGTTGATGGAAGCGCCACCGCGTTTTCTTTATGTGGAGCTTAAAAAATAAATGAATAAAAACATGAGCAAATAATGATAGGCTACTACATGCAATCGTCAATTATTAAAGTGTGATTAAAAAAGAGATGTTTGTGATAAGAGGAATTTTTTCATATTTAAAAAAAAGTAAAAAAAATAAAACTAAGTTTTACTAAGGTGTAATGCCCATTTTGTGTCGATGAGCCTTAAAACTTCAATGACAAAATTACATTTTTATTACTGTTCTAAGTTCAATTATTGTTTGCGCAACACTTGTGGGCTTCATCTACTTAAACAAATAAGACCATTTGACTTTTTTGCGTTAAAACATACATTATCCATCTTTCCAAGCCCCTCCTCCACCCCATGAAAAAACTAGATTTTTTCTTGTATTTTAAACGAAACATAATATTGTACTAGGAAGCTGTTCACTTATTATATTTTCTGTCTAATCTTTATGTTTTAAAAACCTATGAGCTACAGCTATTATTTAAAGTTATATTAGTCTCCTCTACGTAAACGAGAGTCGAAAATAATTATCAAGTCCAATTCCTCTGTAAGACCGATGCTAAATTGTAGTTCTAGAATTTGACACCTCGTAGCAACATGGTCGAGCTAAACCGATAGATGTCGTCAAAGCTGTTGAGCCAACCTTCCGCTCCAACCCTCCTTTAACATCCCTTCTTCTCTTTCTCCTTTAATGTGTAACAGTTCATAGCTTATCTACTTGCTTGTCCAACTTACTATCCTTTTTTACTTGACTGGTGAACAGTATTAACTTTACACTTAATTAAATCCTTTACAATGCTGCGGGCATTTGTGTAAAATGATTAATTTGTAAATAAAACTCTAATACACGCGCACGATAATGCAAGGTAATGGTATTTATTACCAGCAGGGAAAGATACGTGAACAGGTAAATAATTATTGTCAGTCTGGTTTGCTGGAGATGAAGAAGCCGGTGGTCAAATCCTGGCTGTGTGTGATGTGGTTTTTAATTATTGAATTTAAAGTATGGTGTTCGGAACTTCACGACCTAAAATGATTTTTTTTTAACCTTTGCCTAAGAAAACAAATACATATTTGTTACATAAATATTGAAATACACTCTTTGATATATTTTAATAAAATAGTTTTTCATTTTAACTAATTTCTATATTTAATATGTTAATTAATTTGTAAAATAAATGGGCCGAGAAGGGTCTGATAGAAATAGTAGTGGCTGTGTGCAAATTATAACGAAATAGGTCCTTACGAAAACTGCAAACATTTGCGCAAGAATGATAGATGACATAATATTGAATGACGGACGGTATGTAATCAATAGATTTAAAAATTTTGTCTTTCAATATTAATTAGAAGATTTGTTTCACGAAGAGAATACATACAGATCAAGATCATACACTTTAATTATGACACTTTTATAATTAAATGGTATATGAATATTTTCTTCAAAAGTGCTATTACACATTAATTAAAGTCTAGATTATAATTTTAAAAAGATTAATGTTTATACCATGTTTAATAGAAACCATATTATAAGTTTTTACGTGGCCTGCTAGTAACCATAGATTTAGTAATAATACTTAGTATTACCATAATATTAATAACAATTTCTAGGTAATCTAATAATATTAATAAATATTAAATTCCAAGTATCAACCAGTGTTGATTTTTATAATCGTTAGTTGTTTACATATGATCAACAATATAATGAATTCGAGTATGATGTAAGTATGCTATCTTTCCAGCACTATTACTTTATTTAAAGTATATTTGAGTTATTTAACGTGTACTTTCTAAACCGATTTATTATATCAGCACACGAGAATTTTCTATGAGCAAGAGCGAAAGGGCCTATCAATTTTGCTGGGAAAGGTATTTGTTTACACATAACTTCAATGATTCTGTTACATGCCAAAATCGACATGGGACTGACTACTTACTACACCTCCAAAGGAAGTTATGCTACGGATTTTTATCGCTTATAAAAATACATCGACCCCAGATGGGTTTGAACCCACGAACATCAGGTCCTGAAGCTAGCACTTGACCCCAAGACAACCAAGGTCGACCTTATATCTGAAGATCAAATCAATAGAGTCCCACCCGGCTCGGTGGCCGAATGTTCTTAGGCGCCGCTTCGGAATAAAGTGGAATGTCGATGACGGGGAGATTCGAGTTTGAGTACCAGTCAGGTGTTCTGAGAGTATTTTTCCCAAAAGTGGTTTTCCACACAAATACAAGGTGCATTTCCTTTAAATTCTACATTCCTAGTACGTTAGCGCGATTAGTACACACGTGTGTAGCCCGAAAGTGTAGTAAGACCCGGTGTTAAAAAAAATTGAACCCAATTAATCATGAAACATACAAAGTTAATAATAACCTGAAATATTTCTGTACACTACTTAAGAGCCACGAGTATAATAAATGAACAATTTTGGTCAGTTTTGGTGATAGCAACAACATAAAGAGCTTAGTTCCACTCATTAAAGGTGGGGGATATTATGTAATCTATACAGAGCTTGAATTAAATAATATTAACTCATTTTTCTTCTTCTATGCTTTGAACATTATCATTTAAGTTAATATGAATGATAGGAAACTAGTAATAAATGTAAAATATATTAAGATTTGCTAACAAATATATGTGTGTATCTCAAGGTTAGTTAAAATTGGCAAATTTAAAATAGTGTTTTTTTTATCATTTATGGCTTGGATAAAAAAAGACGCAGAAACTATTATTATAACCTAGAGTATTGGCTTTAAATGCTGACATTATGCAAGAATAGTACGTCTGACTCTAAACTAGGATATTGGTCTTTAATGCTGGCAGGATGCAAGGATAGAATTCTGTTTCTGTCCTCGAAGATTGGCGTTCAATGCTGAAAGGATCTACGGTTAAGGTGTTTAACTCTGACTTATAAGACCATGGTTCAATCATTAAAGAATTATTTACTAGTAAGCTTAACTTTGACCATATGGATCGGGGCTCGATTCTAGCTAAATGAACATATTTTTTTAATCACCGCGTATTACTACCTGTTTAGGCTCTATGCATATATGATAAATATTATAGTGGGGTAGGGATAAGGAAGAAAGCATTTAAGAAGTAATATACCCGTATTTGGTTGGGAGGAGAGAGGGAAACCATTTATGAAAAACCACCCTCAGCAGACCCGAGCCCCGATCTCCTCGTGATCAGTAGACCAGTTTAACACGAGAGTGACGCCTTTGACCATTTGGCCACTGCTGAAAAGGGTTTAACAGATGCTGATCCAGTATCTGACCTATAAAATTGCTCTCAACTCTGATGAATGCAAGGAAGCATATTTTCAGACAAGTAACCAGTTGACGGTATTTGAAGATTGTGTACAATTAGACAGTTTGCAAACAATAGCTTGAACACAAAAAGGACAATTTTAATCGACATTTTATTTCTAATTTGCAGTTTGAGTAAGCATGTTTGGGGTATGGTTTATGAGAAAAGGGGTGGAGCCGCTACCTGAACATAGCTTTGTGAAAGCCGGTTTAATTACTCTATAAGGCAATTTTTGTCTGCTCTTTATTAAAACCATCTTTAAAGTGAACTGATTTTTAAAATGCCTGCTGGATATCGATGTTTTCACTTGGGACTGCACGTAGAAAACCCGTGTTGAAGGAATTAAGCTTTCCCAATGAGCGCAGCCATTTTAACCTGTAGGCTGTGTTTCTGGTTTATACCTTGGCTGTGACCAGAGTCAAGGATATACAGGTCTGGCTCCTCTCGAGTTTCAGTGATCAGAAGTTGAAGCCAAATGGCGTTAGTGTCATTGCGGAATAGCGCGCGCGCAATTTAAATTTTGAAGATAAGTTTGAACCTCCAAGTTTACATTTTACTATTAGATAATAATTATTCTATCCCAAATGTGATAACTAGGGAATAAAAAGAATAACCCACATCAAATGATAAAATACAAATTACAAGATATCATTTTCTCGCCGATTTAAAATAATTTAAATTTGAAATACTGTATTATAAATCACGTGGTAGTTATTTGTTTGGTAAAATTTAATAATATAAACATGGCTATAAATTATTATTTAAAAAATAGATTGATGTATGAAGGGACTAAGGCATAAATCAATATTACATCTAGCTCATAGCATCTGAGGGGATTTTTGATTTAATCCTGATGAGTTGCATTTAGGGTAAGTTGTTTGAATACGAAAATTATAGTATTTCCTTCGATAAAGGGATAAGGCAGAATGCAAGAATGAAATAAGCAAACGTGAAGAGTGAAAGAGAAGTGTGATTTTTGAGTGGATTAAAAAATATGAATTCACATTCGAAAGTGTGAGTGGTGTTCATCAGCTATCTTAGAGGGTATGTTCTTGCAGAAGTCTAAATACCGAGGCAAATCAATACCACTCACCTTTCACTTTTACTCATTTAGTTCTATAAAATTTAAACATAGTTTTATTATTTAAAAAATGAGATTTAAACATAGTACTTTGATATTTCCATCTTTTTAATAGTCTCAGGTTTGTTTCCCGCCTTCAAATATACATTTTTGAAATACTATATTGGACTTAAGTGCCAAGACAATTATTGATAGGACCTATCATCCCTAAATATGATTTAATTAAATTACTGTAGTACTAATACTTGCAGAAAAATATCGATTGTTACTACCAAGCTGTAGTACAGTCATATTAAGAGAGGTAAACACGTCAGGATGTGAGCAGTTTCAGTCATCTATGAATAATTTAATACTTTTGTGGCAAGTGCCATTAAAAAACCCAAATAAATAGTGTTACTTTTTTAATGTGATGGTGTCAAACACTTTAAAATGCAAATAATTTAGTTTTTTAGTTTCTTTCGATTCTCCATATCTTTGTGAGTGTACTGATACAAAAAACTATAAAATTATTAATAATTAACAAAAATAAGTGAAATATTTATGGGTAATTTTGTTAAGCATTGTCCCCTTCTTACTTAACCTTTCTAACCTTTCATGTGCAAATAAATGTCCTTCGTCTAGATTTTGATTATAGTGAGAAAAACTTGTGTCTGAATATTACAAAATCAAATCGTATTAAATAGGCCTAGATATGATTATAGCATCATTTTATTTGCCTTTTATTTGCAAGTATAAATGGTAATAGAAATTTCTTAGTTACTTACTGTTTTGAGAAAATACACAGTGTTTTACTTGTATCAGTTGTAGAGCACCATTCTAATTTTTTTTAAATCAACTTTTCTACTTTGGTATATAAATAATACCTGAAGTTAAGGCAGTAGAAAAATCACTGTTATAATAATTATAAATAAACATACAAGCAGAACGACATAGGAGTGGTGGTAACTGATATCTAACAGAAGTTTTTTTTATTGTAAACATTGATCAACCAATGCGTAAATAATTAAGAGAAAAACTAATCTTAAATTATAAAAAACAATCACACAATTTCCTTTTGCAAAATTCTTTCATCACTATCTGCTACAATCCACTCCCATAGAATATATTTTGGCCATTTTTTTTTTCAAAAATCTATCATTAGATTTGTTTTTGTTATTTTCTAAAATTATTTTGACCAGAAATCATTCTTGTATTTTTTTCTCACAATTTTGTCTCTAGAAATTTGAGGGCGTATACACGTTGACACGTCAGTCTTAAAACAATTTGTAAACTTACATTTATTTTTATTTTTGACATATGAAGCCATTGTGCAGAAATAAAATCTTATAAATCTGAACAGCTGTTGTTATAAAACGTCACAACTATCCACAATGATCACAACGCTTTCTCATATAGTGGCAAATCGTGCGAATAAAAAGCTTCAACGTCTGATCATCTTTTATAATGGGTTTTAAGTTAAGTGTCATAGGGGTGGCTGTGACCTAGGTTAGATCCTATCTGGCCCCACACAATGTGCGTAGCTCTAAGCTTAGAGACGGGTTAAGGCCATTCGCTCATCAAAATTGTATTGCACAATGCTATCAATTGTATAACTATAAGCTATAAATAGTTTTTCAATTATTTCAGTTCACAAGTTAGTTATAAGGAGTCAAACTTGATATTTTATGGTTTTGCTTACCATTGTTTAGGTAAAGTAATTAATGTGTGGGGATGAAATTTACACGCTTAGGCCTATGTGTTAATTACGCTAGTAGTTTTAGGGATAAGGAAGGTTATATTTATAAAAAACGTACTCGCATTTTTGTGGAGGAGAGTGGAAAACCATTTTGGTAAAACCACTCTCAGTACATCCAACTGGGATTCGAATTTCTATCTCTCCATCATCGGCAGTCTAGTCTATTGCAAGAATAGTACCTTAGTCAATGTGGCCAACGAAATGGTTAATAGCTTAGTTTGTAGTCAGAACAACAACAAAGTGATTCCTTCATAGCAATCTGCATTCTCTAAATTATCACTGATTAAGGAATAAGAACGAAAACCACTAGCGTTCTTGGAGAAAAATATTAGCTACGGTGACTACTTTCAGTATAATTATCTACATCCTACAGTTAACTTTAAGTTTACTTTAATTTCAGAAATCATTTGGGATTGTTAGTGCTGAATACCTCCGTAAATTTCCCCCTCCCTAACCCCCTCCCCCCCCCACACACACTTTCAAAAATATATATTTTTATGATTGCAATAGTTGGTTCTTCGTTTATTTAAAAAATTCTCTATTGAGTATAGTATACATTTATTTTCTATCTTAATAAATCACCAAGAAAAAATTTCATTTTCAATTCCAAGGAAAAACTATGAGATGTATTTAAACTTCAAATAATCAAATATTAAAATACAAATCTTAAAAATGTAGTACGGTAACGATAAGAACATGAAATAACTATTGATATAATGTACTTAAGACTTTTTGAATAGAGGGAACGAGGTATAATGTTCACATAACTTATATATATATATATATATATATATATGTATATATATATATATAT
>CABFVX010006068.1:27827-43670 GCA_902151425.1 Timema shepardi
ATACATATATACATATATACATATATACATATATACATATATACATATATACATATATACATATATACATACATACATGCATATATACATGCATATACATGCATACATGCATACATGCATATACATATACATGCATACATGCATATACATATACATGCATACATGCATATACATATACATGCATACATGCATATACATATACATGCATACATGCATATACATATACATGCATATACATATACATGCATACATGCATATACATATACATATACATACATATACATACATACACTTCATTCACGGTAGGAGTTTACCTCTGAAAGGTCTTTTTTCTTACTAATATCCTACTATATAATAGATTTCTGGTAGGGAAAAAAGTCCTTTCCCAGGTAAACTCCTACCGTGAACGAACTTTACATACATTTTATTCTGTACTGTGAACACTGTGGTAAAATTACACTTAACACTTGCTACTGTTGTTTCTACAGTCTTAAACGTTACATAGCCAACATCATTCGCTCTTTTGTTACACATGCATTACACTACACTACACCACACTACACTAATATATTTGTACTGTACAGATGTTTACTGTTTGACATGTTCAAAATGTCCTCCTTCAGCATTAACACAGTACTGTAAACGGTTTGCAACATTCAGACACAGTCTCACACAGTTACTTAGTCACCCCAATCTCATTAAACGCTTCTATAATGTACTGGCTCAAATCTGGTACGGTACGTGGTTTCCTGGCAAACACTTTCTCTTTCATCACACCCCAGACGTAAAATTACATCGGGGTGAGGTAAGGGGACCGAGTAGACCAATCAACGCTCCCACGCAGGCCAATCCATCGGTTAGGAAGCTCCTGGTCCAGGTACACACGTACAAACGTCAAGTCGCCCATTGATCTGTGCCACAACAATGGTTGGAAGCATCTGCAGGTGGTTCACTCTGATGACAAGAAAAGAAAACTGGAACGATGACACTAGCACATGATAGATAAGCCTCCCCAGGCAGTGATACCAGGATGGTTCAATGCACTCTCCATAAACAAGTGCGAATTATTGTCACTCCAAAACACACATTTGTGTTTACTGACATATCCCGACAATTTGAAGCACGCTTCGTCGGACCAAATAACCTTGCGGAGCATGTCAGTGTGTTGCAGTTCATTAAACAGTATTTCCCAAAACTGCACGCATTTGTCAGGGTTGTCATCCATCAGATCGTGGACTAGTCTTGGCCAATAATGATTCATATACAGTGTCTTCAAAATGCGAAGCAGAGACCTGTCCGAAACCCCTAACTCCATGGAGGCTCTGCGGGCTGACTTCTTCGGGCTTGCTACAAGCGACTGTGCGACCAACATCTGGTTTTCTCATGTGCATACTGACCGTGGGTGGCCCGTTTTAGTGGTATTGTGAACATCATCTCGGCATCGAACTTATTACGTGAAATGTAAATGGCCTGACGACTTGGAGTTGGGGGTTGTTGAATGCTTCGTGCCAAGGTGACCGCACTGCCACCGCGTTTCCGCTTTTCCAATACTCTTTGAGTATTCACTTCCTCTACTCCATATTAAAATTACCCGCCATCACCTCCACTTATCTTGAAACAGAGAAACCGTACATGTCAGTCTACTTTTGCTGCGCACTGTAACTGTTATACATATTAAATAATAAGTGATATATGTATGTGGGCTAATGCAGAGAATGAAGTAGTATCGAAAGAGGCAATGATGGCAGTATATAAAAGTATGCTACTCATAATTGTTTTATGGATGTGAAGTGTGTGTTTGTCAGGAGAAACACAAGAGCAAGGCGAATGCGGTTGGAATGAGATATCTAAGAAATGTTTATGGAAAAACTCGTATTGTCGGAGTCAGTAATGAATGAGTGTTGAAGGAGTGCGGTTTGTAAGTGAATCCAATACTTCAATGTGAAAGAAGTGTCTTACATTGTTTTGGACAGGTTGAAAGGTTGAATGTGGATCTAGTGACGAATCAAGTATATGAAGGTAGAGTGTTTGGATAAAAAGGAAGGGGTAGGCCTTGCAAGACGTGGCTAAATGTTGTAGACGAATGTGTGAAAAATATAAACACTTATAATTTTAAGAATAAAAGAGCATGTATGACTTAATGTATGGATTTTGTTGAAGCGAAGGGAGTAGTATGCAAGGATAGATAAGTGTGTAGAAAGTTAATGAGGATGGTTTAAGAAGGGAGTTTTTGTTTTTGAGATATATGCACAATTTCTTGTCTACCCAGTAAGGGAATGGCGTGACTAGGTATGTATAGGTAATATTTTTTAAATTTCTATTACCATATTTTCAAAATAAAATTATGTTCCCTGAATGAAATTTGAGGATACACAGATTAGAATGTTTAAAGCAAGACGCGGACTCCCTGAAACGTATAAAGTTTGAATCCTATGACTGTCTACTAAAATCTAATTAATAATATAAGGGGCAAATTTTAATATTTCAAAGGCATGGAAATGTTTTGTTAATATCTTCATTTTTTCCTATTCTTTTCACAACAAGCTAATATTATTTTGGTGCGCTTGGTTATTGTATATACGTCTCAGGATTAGAGAGCATGTTCTTACAGAAAGTAACATGTAGCTTCTGGATCACTTCAAGGTTTTAATTAAAGGAAAAAACAACAACAGATGCAAACACATACACATCCTTTTATCACTTCTCTGTGAGCGCTACCATTTCAAAATATTTATAGAATAATGCGAGGATTGCAGACTATTTTATATTGAAAAATATTCCATAAACAACTGACAGATTGCAATAATGATCTGTCTCAAGACCCACTGGAAAAACTACTAAACAGTCCTGAAGTAATTTACTCATATGAAAAGTAATTTAGAGATAAAACCAGGAATGGATTCTAGTATGATAAATATATCATAGTTATATTAAATGTACACTCAGTTTAGCCAAAAAGGTAGCATACAATCTTACCTTAACCGATTAAACTATTTCCACTCGGCAAGCAATAACTATAAAAGTCTCTCAGAATCTTCTCACTGCTTACTTAAGAGAAACTAAACTTTTGATAAGCTCAAATATATATATATATATTAAAACCCTAGAAGTGCTGAAAAGCCAATAAATAAAAGTTTAGTGACTACCGTAACTGTGTTTTCACGATAGCTTCTAAATTTGTTCAGATTAAAAAATGAATCAGGTCATCAAATGAAAGAGGGTCTTTCTGGAAGGCTACGTTCTAGCGAATAAAACTAACAGGTACAAACCAAAACGTGACTTAGGAGGTTATTATATTTCAAGAAATTAACTCCAAGGAAAGTAGATGCAATAATCTACGTTGCAAAGTTTATGTAGCACAGTCTAAAATTAAAAAAACACGTTCCCTACATCCCCACGTTAATTTGTTTTTTGGTAATTATACTTAATTAATTTATCTAAAACAACAAATGAAACTGTTTCTATGCTCAAACATAATGTGATATAAATTTATTTTACCAAACTTTATAAGAAAACTAAATTTATCGTTCTTTTCACACAGCGTGACAAATTATATAAACAATTAATATTTTAGCATTTTTAAATTACATATTTCTGTTCTGACGTTGAAAAATTTGGCATGTCCGTGTTTTGATTGGGATATTTTGTTGGTTCTTGCAGTTTCATGTCCATCAACTGGTTTGACTTACCAAGCAGTGATCGAGATCACTGATATTTCCATGATATTGTTGACGATCACATGAGATGATACCTGTGTTGCCCTCATCTGAGATTAGTTTAACAATTTAATATCTAAACTTGAACCAAAATTAATTAATCGAATCAATAGAGAAGAAAGGAAAATTTTACCAAGCATGACGTCAGAAGAGAAGATTAAAGAATTTTTACAAGGACAATCGCGTGCTCGCAAGCTGCCTGTTCCTAAGATTACCAAGATATTTGTGGCCTCCACGAGAACTGGTAAGCAAAAATATGTCATTAATTATGAGTTAGAAAATAGAAAAAGTTCATTTTTTTAATGTACATTCTTATTCTTCTATATTTCCTGAATAAAACCAACTAAGAATATGCAATTTGAGGAGGTTAGTTTAAATATTTTCTGTAAGGGAAATCACGGGAAAACTAATATTCATAGTGAGCAGGTACACTACAAATTACACAATTCTACACGGTAGGAGTGTGCGGGATCGATTTTGTTGGTTAGAGACGAGATCGGGAACGGGAATTTTAGAATACCTTACTTCAAGACGAGAACGAGAATTAGAAATGTAAAACTAATTATTTATAAATTGTCTGATATTATGTACCTTAAAACACTGACAATATTTAATTTGATAAATCAATACATAGGCCCTAATAGAGGAAATTTAAACAAATATATATAAAGCTGAGAATTTAAGCAATTTTTAATAATTTTGCTATAACTTAGGCTACTTAACTTATAAACATTTTGAAACACATATTAAATCTAAATTTACATCTAGAATAGGTTGATATACATATTTATATTGAAATAATCAAGAAAACATGAAAATCAAGTTTAAAAGTAAATTAAATATGGGGAAAAAGCAATTCCCGAATTTACGAAATTTTCTGGATTACAGAATACTTTTCACGATTACCGGGTCGGGAACGGGAAATATTTTTTCCCACGGGAATCCCGAAATTCGGGAATCCCGCACACCCCTACTGCACGGTATTATTAATTTTTGTTTTAAGAAACACTCCTTTATTATTTTAATATGGAATTATATAAAATCTTCCAACAATTATAAATGCTTTCATTCATATTTATTATTTGAATTAAAACATTGCATTTTTGAACTATAATCCTATAATTATTATTACAATTTCTTTTTCTACGCCATGTTTTACCATCCGTTAGGGCTATCAGCGTATTTCAACTGTTTCGGTAAGGATGAGTAAGATGGAACTAAGAAGAAATGTACCCACATTTCCGTGGAGTGACAGTAGGAAACCATTGAGGAAAAAAGCACTTTTTATATCTAACTAGGATTCGAACCCCGATATCTTATCGCCAAATTCTATACAACGTGTATCTAAAACATTGCATAAAACTTTGGCAGGATATTCCTTGGGTCAAAATAGAATAATTCACATCAGTAACCTAGGGTTCATCTTAAATATTAAGGGCGGTATTCACCCCTAAAGATAGAGCTAAAAAGGACTGTTGTGTGAAATATTATGAAAACTTATTAAGGTATTACAACGAATCTTTGTATACTACTTATTGAAACCTTGATAATTAATAAACTAAATGTGCTGTTACCGTTACCCACCCCCATCATGTAAAAGAAGGGGGGAGGGTAAACACTTTTTTCTGCAATAAAATATGTCAGAGTAGGTATTACTAATTTTGACTTAAGATTACAAAACATGGAGTAAAAACTAACAAATAAGGTGTATTGGAGAAACTGTCTAGCTTTCCCCGTTTCCGAGATAATCATGCATGTTTGATTTCCAATACAAGTGTTAATTCTTGCCAGGTGGGAACCTGTATGGCTGTTCCGTGGCCACGCCGCTCTCCTTACCTTAATACGTTAGACTTTTTCTGTGGGGTTTTTTCAAAGCTTTGGTGTACGAGACAACCATTGAATCCGAGGAAGACCTGTTAGCCAGGATAGGTGCTGTAGGTGATAAGGTTCAAGTAACACCACGTGTTTTAGAAAGATTACGCCACCTCAATTATTGCAATGACGTTAGGGGACGCCATTTTCAACACCTGCTATGAATCTGATTTTGAAGCTAGGAACTAAAACATACAAGAACTACAATTAATATTTCTTAATTTAGCTTTCAATACTCGAGTGAGTGTAATGATTAAAATCCCACCCAAGTGTGAACTGTGTAAGCATAACTTACTAATGTGATAAATAGAAACACATCGGAGCTTATGAAGAAGGAAAAGTATCTTAGTTTCTCCATCATTACACACAAACCAGCCCTGTTTACCAAATGTACGTGATACATAGTCACACGTGCCGGTAAAAATGGTTAAACGACTGCAGTGAAGTAACATTGCGATTCTGGTTGTCTACCTGGCAGGCATTTACACTTGACTCTGAGCTCAAACTTATGTGATTATCTCGAAAACGGAGAAAGCTAGACAGTTTATCCAAGACACATTTTTTTGTTAATTTCTAAACCTTGTTTTGTAATCTTAAGTCAAAATTAGTAATACCTACTCTGACATATTTTATTGCAGAAAAAAGTGTTACCCCCCAACCCCCCTTTTTTACATGATGGGGGTGGGTAACGGTAACAGCACATTTAGTTTATTAATTATCAAGGTTTCAATAAGTAGTATACAAAGATTCGTTGTAATACCTTAATAAGTTTTCATAATATTTCACACAACAGTCCTTTTTAGCTCTATCTTTAGGGGTGAATACCACCCTTAATATTTAAGATGAACCCTAGGTTGCTGATGTGAATTATTCTATTTTCACCCAAGGAATAGCCTGCCAAAGTTTGATGCAATGTTTTAGATACACGTTGTATATAACGAGCCATATGGCAACTAAAGGAAGTATTATTATTATTGTTATTATTATTATATTATTATTCAAGAATATTTCATTGATGTATTTCGCTTTGAATAAATAGTATTGATTGAGTAAACATACTTTCTTTTGCATTTTTAAATTGTTATTGTAGAACATATCCTTAGCCTAACGGTAGGTAAACAGATAAATAATTGTCTCATGTGAGTTGGTTTTTCGACTAAAGGAAGTCTTAGGTTCTAATCCTGGCTGTGTGTACCAAAATAGCTTCTCTTAAATGGGTCCCCACGTTTCCTATCAACGAACATGCTTGTATATCACCTTTATATTTTACTTTCCTCGTCTTTAGGCCTCCTTTAGTGTAAATATACCTATTCATACAGACTGGGAAGGTAGCAAAGCATGGAACACAGTAAACAATTTATTCAACTGTATTAATGTTAATTAATATATTTTATTAAACATGTGTAGTACACTTTCATTCCTCATCTCTCCAACTGTAAGTTTTATAAACAATAATAAGCCAAATTGGCTAGGAACTATTGTCAAAGTAGTTGTCTTTATATTTCTGCAGACTTTGTGGAGGAACGCCGCCACTTGTTGGAGATGGTTGGCCCAGAGCTACAGAGCCATTATGATGATATGGGCTTGGAGGTGAGTTCTGATACAGTATAATTTTGATTATTTTAAACACGTCACTTTTAAAGTTACAGACTAGTTTCTTGGGTTTTAATTTTGTTGTAAGAAATATTTAGTGTGTTTCACCTAAATATTAGAACTACTATTTTTATTTTGGCTAGAAAAAGTAGATTCTAAGCAAAACTTTCTTGATTAATCATTGATTAGCTTTGGTCAAAACCTATTGTCATACAGAAGTTCTACTTTAGACTTACATTACTCAAACTCTTTTTACATACTATTGAAATCAATGCATTTACAGTTATCACAATTTAAAGTCATGATGTACAGCACATAAGGAAATATAAATTAACTGCGGAGATTTATGTAAAAATACCGGCCTATTTAGCATCACCCCCAACAATAAAACTAATAATAATAAAAATCGCAAGCATAAAATAGTGATTATAATGTTAATAAAAAATACATGTTTAAATGTTTTATTTTCTAATGAATTGGTGTTATTTAAGTGCAACTCCTAAATGTTATGAATAAGTTTTTTAAAGTTAGGTCCCTATCACAAAGGAACAGCGCGTCATCAGGTTGCGTAAAGAAGATACGGCCTTAAGATATGAAGGGTAGGGCGCAGATTGCGATTCATATCCCTATTTGGTAGTAGCAAAAGTTACAAACGTATGTCACTAACAAAAAAGATAAATCTGTCTGGCAAGTTCGAAAAATATCATTGATCTCAAATGTTGTATTCCTACAACTTTATAAAAAGAAGAGATTGAGCCACATTGTGTGTTGGTTAATCAAAAGATCCACGTGCCCCACGGAATCATCAATCGGGCCGCAAATTTAACATGCCTTTCATACACATATATTCTAATTACGCTAGTGAATTAGGTATTAGTATGATTGAATTTAGAGGAAGTGTATCAGCATTTTCAGGGAGGGATAGTGGAAAACCATCTTCAGTACACCCGAGCGGGATTCTAAACCCGATATCCCTGTCTAGCATAAGAGTGATGGCATAGACCATGTGGTCACCGAAGCAGGTCAAGAAAAATTGATCCAATTAGAAAATATTCGGAGGGTCCTTTCCTTGGAGAGTTTTAAAAATTTAGATTATTCTAAAAGCTTTTCAAAGCTTACAACCCTAACGGGTAGTAAGACGTGGTGTTACAAAAGAAGAAGAAGAGCTTTTTGGAGTAATCCTTGCCCAGAAATTTTTAAAAAAATAGTTTCCTCTAGAAGCTATTTAAATTAGTCTTCCCCTGGAAATTTTTTGGAGAATGGTTGCTTTAGAAGATATTTGGAATTGTCTTTGCATGAAGACATGAAAATTACACGCTCCTAAAAACCATTTGATATGGTCTTAATCTGGCCAATTTTTGAAAATTGGATGCCTCTGGAAGCTATTAGGACTGGTTATTTATTATGGTCTGGGGAAGGGTGATGGTGGCAACCGTCCTAGTTGTCCCCTCTTGGGTGCGCCACTTTGGCCCAATCAAATTAATTACCTGCTTAAAGTCACTTGGTGATATTCAAGTAAAGTTTTTTTATTGACCACTAATTTCTTGAAATTAACAGTCACGAAGCAAACTACTTCCATATTCCGCTCGCTCTGAATACAGTTGAGTTCGTCACCATCTTCTCTTTTCCACCATCTTCTGTGCTGTCATATTTTCTTTGTTGCTAAGTATAAATAAATGTATGCCATGGCAGTCAATTTTAATTTTTCACTGTCCATTGCGTGTGTCATCCACCGAAGTAAATAACTTTTTGAAGCAAAAGATAAGTTGCAAGAAGGTTTGAGGTTCGGTTCGCGGGAAAAATGTTCACAAGTAAAAACATAACTTTACGTTCGGCTTGATAGACTAGATGCAGCTTTAGACACGTTTAAAGAAAAATTGATTTTTAACACTGTGATATATATGTAAAGTATTTTCAACGTTAAATCAACGTTAGTTATATTTAAAGTAATGAGTATTTTACAAAAAATTTCTGACTACCACAAACGATTTCAAAATTATATGGTTTAAATAATAACTTGCAATTCATTTTAAGAAACATAATTAATAGTGTTCATTAGTTAACAAATAGATCTAGTTTTTAGATAGTCGTTGTTTGATGCTCCATCTTAGTCAAATTTAAATATACCTAATTTTTTAAGATTCCCCAGTTATATCCCTGACATGGCCGAAACATGAATCACACTTCACTTGATCAACCACAAGAGATGGCCTAAATTCAGGCCAAGTACAGTAGGGATGCTTTTCCATCCTCTAGCCATACTAATTCGGATTCATTTCCTCTTTACAGTCCCCTTATCTTTATCTAAGTAGATGGTCTTTGAGGACGTTGCCTACCTGTGACGTCACGGCCGGTCAAGATAGGATTTATCATGTAAATGTATTTACGTTTTAAAGTTTTAAAGATATAACGTTGAAACAAAAACCATAAATTCTAAGATAATGCTAAAAATATTCCTACAGTCATACAATTATTAGGTTTTAATTTGAAGTAGTTTTTTTAGTAAACGCATTTCTTATAAATCCTCTACAACTTAGGCTATTTTTGTGTTGGTCCCGAAACTGGCCTGTACTCCTGTCTGGATGAAGATTCCCTAATAGAAAATGTCTATCTATTATAGGAAACAAGTAAAAGATAATTTTAAAAAGCGTGTCAATGTTTTCAAGGCGCAAATAGTATAGTGATTGTGTGAACTCGTCAGAGGAAGAGGGAAAGTGTTAGCAGTAGATAAACAAAAGGCCTCGCAGGTTGACCTGCTCAGTTTCTTTCCTTTATTTATATTTCGTACATTGGTGTCCAAGTGTGATAGTACTTAGACTGCTCAGGTGCGTCAGGCTAAGATGTACCCACTTCGCAAAATAGCTTTGAAATCTCCAATTAGGCAACGTCGTTACTGCGTTGTATTAACTGCACTAATAAAATATACCTTTATAACAACATCCTACACTAAACGGCGTAATAATAACATTGATCATAGTAAAAATAGTATAATACTTTGTCCTGTGGCTTACACAATATGTTCTGTACAACCAGGGATATTGGGTTCCAATTAAGATCAGATTGATTTTAATGAACGCTTGTTTGTGAGAAATCTTTTAGTTACAATGTGGCTAATAGTGATTAACTATACCGGTAATTCAAATAATACCCCAGGCTAATGATGTACCGTACTATGCAAAGGAGCTACTTCAATTTAACAATGACACATTAGTAGATGGTGGGATTTTTCAGCACACTCGCGGGATTGGTTGAAATTGGTCACGTGACCACGCCTACTCGCTCTCTGATTGGCTGCTATAAAAGCCTCCTTCCCCCACCCCTGACCTACTTTCCCCCTCCTCTTGACCTCATCACTACAACCCCCAACCCTGACATGTTGGTTCTTGGTGATTAATTATTAATGATTGTTAATTAATTAATTGGTAGGATAGAGGTGTTGGAGTTTACTATTCATCGATTAGAACCTCTCGATAGCGCTGTCTTATGACGCTGTAGCGGTCGAGGGCTAGACCGAGTATTTACCAGCAGCAATGGGGACGCGCGGTGCAGTTTTATAACCCTCGTGCATTGACAGACAGCAGGCGGGGGACGTGCTGCGCTAGCTGAGTGTCATCACTCAACAGAGCCATCCCTTTCACTTCCCTCCACGGACTGCCTCTCAAGAAAGCCAGAATTCTTTCCCCACCCACCCCAGAGACAACCTCCCCCTCTCTCTTCAAGCTGCCCAGGAAACTCCCCCTCCGAACCGTGAAGGTCATTATCTGACGTTAAACTTAAACATATGTGCTCCTTACAGAGTCATTAACATGTAGGCTGCCGTTCATTGACTGCTGAAATTCGCCTACTGGTCCTTAATGAGCCAAGAATAGGCAGTATACAGTTGCGGTCTCGGGTACTACCTCACACTAGCCCTCAAGCTCCCTGTAATGACCCGAGCTATTTAAGGGTAGTGAGCTCCTTACACAACCTCCCGAGACCGTTAACCGTCGACCAAATTGATTACACATCGAGGTTCTAATATTTAAATTATACATGAATTACCCGAAATATTAGATTTTTCCTGTTAAATCCTAGCTTTCTATATACTGCCGCAAGTAAACTACGCATTATTGATAATGTAAAATGAACAGCGAGTTTTTATAAACTGCATGTAAAGGCGAAAGATGATTAAATATTTACACACACACTGTTCGTCGCCAGCAAAGGGAATTAATCTCAATTTTCCAGAGTAACTTGCCGCGGAATCAAACCCCGACCTTCCCGGAAACTCAATCGTAATTACCTATGCCTGTAATAAAAATATAACATGAGTGAATAAATGCCGAAATCAAATTAGGTGTTAAAGGACAAGGGCCTCCTCGCTTGAATGTACCTTCATCTGCGCGGAGGGAGGGTGGGAAACCCAGGGTGAATTTAAAAACAAAACTCGTTGGGCAGTTTGTGATCGCGAGGTGATCTGGTAGTCTAGGGGGTACCAGAGGGAATGTATCTTAATTTTCCAGAGTAACTTGTCGCGGAATCAAACCCCCGACTTTCCCGGAAACTCAATCGTAATTACCTATGCCTGTAATAAAAATATAACATGAGTGAATAAGTGCCGAAATCATATTAGGTGTTAAAAGGACAAGGGCCTCCTCACTTGAATGTACCTTCATCTGCGCGGAGGGAGGGTGGGAAACCCAGGGTGAATGAAAAAAAAACTCGTTGGGCAGTTTGTGACCGCGAAGTGATCTGGTGGTCTAGGGGGTAGGGTGTCAGACTTCAGTGCTAGGGGATCCGGGGTTGCCGGCCCAGTTCCAACTCAACATCGGGCATCTTTAAAAAATGTAGACAGTCTAATTTATAGTACTCAAAACACAAAGAGCTGAAGTATTCGAAGATGTTTGCTAAAAGTAGAACATCGCTTAAAACATATCAATTTTGATAATCTTCCATGACGAATAGAAAGAAAAAATGTACCTTCATCTGCATGGACGGAGGGTAGGTTTGCACCACTTGTGCGCCGTCATTCAACGCTAAAGTGTACCCCCGTTTGTAGGAGCAGGCACCTCCGTCTACTTCGCTAGGTAGGAGTCGACTAATGAAATAACGGGATCTACAAATGGTCTTATGGACAGATCTGTATTGCGCATGCGCAGAGACACATTACAGTAGTTAGGTCATTACAGTCGGCAAACCCTTTGAGATGGCTATAAATTGGGCGCAAATAATCACAATCGGTCATTTCAATTTGTAGTTGACAGACGTGAACACCAAAATGAGCTTTGAGTCGCTAGAAAACTGTCTACCCTCAGGTATGATTTTTTAAATAGCTTTGTATATTTTAAAGGGTTTTTGCTTAATACATCTGTGGCGTACAATGGTGTTATTTTTTTGTTAGTTGATGAGCCCAATGATTGTCGGGGGTGTACAACCGGAGGATCCCAATAGCCTGGACCAGCTGCTACAGTTTACCGAAAATGGGGTTTGCAGAGTGGATGGTGACTGGTCTATGGGTAATTAACAGCCTACAAATATATATATATATATACATATATTAGAGACTTGTTGGTGTTGTTTTTTCCCGTAAATGCTAATTAATATGTATTTAATTTAATTTCAGACTACTGGGATCCATATGGACTGGATGAGGGACTGCCAGGCAACGTCGCGACGTGCGTGCCTGAGGCAAACCCTGTGGTCGGTGCTCAGAACTGCATCATCGCAGGACCCCCGCCGGACACGGCTACCCCCACAACACCCCCTGGCATCCTCTCGCCGGCGGAAATGCGCCCCCTTCTGTTTGGGCATATTTGGACACCCTTGACCGGCTGATATGTAAGTAGCCACTAGCCTGAAAATATACTATCTGTGTAGCTCTCTTTCTCTCACAGAAATCACCGTTATATCGTCACTAGCTCGAAACCAATTGTCAGCTGCTCATTTCAAGGAGATTGTACTAGTTCGTTTAGTGTATAAGAGAATGCGGTTTCTTACAGTTTAGAGCAGGGAAAACTATATTGCTACTTAAACGTTCATTAAAAATCCTACATAATCTAACCCCCACACGTCTTAGTACCTGTACGATTTATACGCTTAAAATACCGTACTGAGCCAGTGGGGGAGTCCCTGGTTCAATTCCCAGGCATAAGCGAAAATACTGTTTTAGTCTTTAAAGTAACTGACCTGTCAGCTATATTGTTCATGTTCCAGTAAAGGATTTAAAGGGTCCCGGGTTCAAAGACAGAAAATTATAATTGTCGTTTTACAAAGTGCTCGATCAAATATTCAAGCAGCACTTTAGTGTCTACGATAGAGGTTTTGTATAGTAAACTATTGGTCCAGGGTTAATTTCCTGTACAAAGGCAGAAAATTATAATCGACACTTTAGACATTTATTAAATTCACTTTTCACCGCGAGTACACATAAGTCTGTACACTTTCATTTATGATGTGTGTGTGTATTGTAAACAAATCCATTGGAATAGTAAATAGTTTAAAATAAATACTAGAAAGAGAGATAGAGACAAAACCTATATGTAAGTAGTGCCAAGGGACACTTGTTCGAATCCAAACAGGGGATGAAAATGAGAGTTTATCCTTCTTGGACTAAATTTTTGTAGTTGTCGTAGGGTGTATTTATTAGACACCATTTGCGAAAGGTCCCGGGATCAATTCCCTACATGGGTGAAAATGTACGTTTAAGCTTCATTGTGTTAAATTAACTGCGGTGGTAGTTGCCGTAGAGTTCAACTGCATTTATTACACACACTTTGTGAATGTTGGTTTCAGCTAAAGCAATTATGTTTAGGAACAGATATAACATATTATATTAATACAAAAAGTATTAAACATTTTAAAGAGATGAGTCTGAGGTTCAAATCTTACCAGGGCAAACAAGAGGCATTTTTTCACTATCCCACCACGCAAATGCTGGCTTACTTCTTTGAATGTTGGTTTCAGCTAAAGCAATTATGTTTACGGATAAATGTATTATAATAATACCGAAAGTATTAAAGAGAGGAGTTTGAGGTTTGAATCTTACCGGGGTAAACAAGAGGCAATTTTTTCACTCTCCCTCCACGCAAATGCTGACTCACTTCTGTAAATGCATGTTTAAGCTAAATAAATTATGTTTAGGGAAAAAATGTAACATATTATATTAATACCGAAAGTATTATAGAGATGAGTTTGAGGTTAGAATTTTACTAGGGTAAACTAGAGGCATTTTTTCAAGCTCTCTCCACGCAAATGCTGACTCACCTCTGTGAATGTTGGTTTCAGCTAAAGCAATTATGTTTAGCAAAAATTTTAACATATAATATTAATACCGAAATTATTATTCATTTTAAAGAAAAAAATACGGGCATAATTGTAATAGTGCTTACTTTGACATGTGTTATAGTTGAATTGGAGGCGGGAAATGGAGGGACGGTCCTCTCACCACCACTGGCTATTAGTCCCCCTCACCCACTGCAGGAGCACCACCACCGAGCCTGGGAGACAGTTCTCGGACCCAGGCTGCGGTGAGAGAGACCGGGATCGTGGTGGCTGCGACAGCGGGACCATCTTCTGCCGCACAACCGGGATTTAGTGGCTCGGTAAATCAGGTAGGTGGGGCATTTTCAAATGGTATCCATCTTCGTATCGTAGAAGAGAGGTTTAAACAATTGAGGCGTTTCTGTTATACTGGTAGATAAATCACCGTACATCTTGGTGCTCCAGCAAGCGATCGTGATGCATTAAGCTGGCTTGAAGAACAAATTACTAATTTGCTCCATCGGCTAAAGGACCATGGCATTAGCACCGATGACCACGTTGGCTTGCTTTTGAGTAGCACCGACTCCACTCTGAGTCCTGTGTTTGTTTCATTTAGGTGAGCAGACCAGCTAGACGCTAGAGTGGTGCTTGATAACGTAAGTCGCGTGTTGCAAAGGTATACTTTGTATTTAAGTACAGCACCACTGTACGTTAAACTGTACCACTTTAAGGAGCCTCGCGGGAGTGGACGTTATTGCGATAAACTCTCTTCCGCTACCACATATAGCCGTAATAACAAAGGGATCATTACGATTCAAAATGGCGACACACTTTGTCTTGCCCGTGCATTGGTTGTCGCCAAAGCTATATGTGACAATAAAAGATAACCAGGATGCATAGATGTGAATACCTTTAGACAAATCAAATTGGGTCGTCTTATTCAAAAACTCAAAGCAGAGGAACTATTACGTGATGCCCGTGTGAATCTTTTGAAAGGTGGTGGACTCACCGAGCTGAAAGAATTTCAAGCATACCTCTCCGAATATAAAATCACAGTGTTTAGGCAACGTAGGGGGAGACAGGTCCTATATGAGGGGCCTACTCCCTCCGAACATTCCTTTAAAGGCTGTTTGGATTTGTATTTTCACGACGATAAGTACAACCATTTTGATGTCATTACATCCTTGACAGCCGCATTTATGTGTGGGTACTTTTGCCGTGAGTGCCGTGTACCGTTCAACACAAAGAACGGGCACAAATGTGCATCCGCGTGCAAAAAGTGCTACGCTAAAGCGTTTTGTAGCGGAGGCCAATTTGTGCTCTGTAAAGACTGCGGGCGTTGGTTCACAAACCAGACATGCTTTGATAACCATAAACGTCCCGGTTTTTGCAGAGGTCACAGGTCGGTCTGTGATGTCAAAAA
>CABFVX010006069.1:0-43662 GCA_902151425.1 Timema shepardi
CTACCTATATTACTTTAAAGAAAAATTACCTTCATCCATGACTTTTTACATAATTTAGATTAATCCAAATCAATATCATTACAATCCCTAGTTAAGGTAATGATTAGGAAGATAATCTCTTACTGGTGAGTTTTGAAAATGATCTCATGCTAACCCCTCCTCCTTGCATTCATTCAGGATTGAACTCTGCTTGTTGAAATCTTACATAACAACATGAGGGTTTCTTACTGGCTGGGTTTTAGAAGGCGCATGAGGAATCTGAGCGTGCACGCCTGAAACGCTTGGTGGAAGAGAAGAGGGCAGAGGAGGCACACAGAAATGAACTGGCCCACAGGCTGCGTCTGGCAGCACAGAGTCCCTTGGTTGTGGCCCAGCCAATCCCCACAGATGATGTCTGTTATGATATACTGGACCAGGACAAACCTCCAGCTGCAACAGCATCACCCGCTACTCTGCCATCACCGTCAGTATTCCAGGTTCCTTCTAGTTTAATTTATAGATTTGAATGCTTTTTTAAAAAAAACTCACAACTTGTTTTACATCCATTCTTTCATTTTTAAATAATATAAGCCTATTAAATAAAATATATATTTTTGACATTGTTATAAGACATGGCATAGATTTAAATAATATAACTTAAATATATCATGGTAATTTTTCTGGAAATAAAAAAATCACAAATATAATTATTTCATTCTTTGTCAGTAGGATTTCCATTAGAACTCTAGATTTATAAATTTTATTGATTAAAAATGCATAATGCTTTTTTTAATATGAATATTGTTGCCAGTATTAACTAAAGATGGGTAAAATCTGCCATTTTATGATTCTAAATCTCAAACCTTAATTTTACCCACAAATACAGAATATTGAATCTCAAATTCAAATCCGAATCTTGTTAACATTGATTAACATGAAAGGAAAAATAAATATTATATACATACACACCTAATAACTCCCTTACCTTACGAGGTAGCCAAGAAACTTTGAATATAGCTCAAAAACAATTCTGTACTTAATCCACCCTCACTAACTCTCCCCACACTTCCCTATCTCCGCAAACTTCCTTCACTTCAATAACAGCCAGGCACTGTGTCATACATGCTCTTTTATTCTTAAAATGCTTATTGTTTCTCTTTTTCACATATTCATCTACAACATCACCCCTTCCTTTTGATCCATACACTTTACCTTCATATATTTGTTTCATCACTTCTTTTTTTACAATATATATATATATATATATATATATATATATAATAGTAGAAAATATAAATACAAAGATAAACTCTACATTTTTGGCTAAAATTTTAACATTCATACATTCAATTAAGTATAAGATAAGACTTAAAAAAGAGAAAATGGAAATTTATCGGTTATTCGATGATAAAGAAGAAAATTATATTGACAAAGTAAGAATTAATTTGAAAAATAATACAGTACAAAGAAAATGGAATTTAAAAAGGTTTTAAAAGTTTTTTCGAATTTGAATATAGGCCCAGCTAAAATAGCATTAAACAAATTTAAAACATATGTAAAAATACAAAGCCAGAATAAGAGACACACTAAGTCAATTTAGAGATAAAGAGTTATGCATTTTGGAAATATATATTAATAATATATTTATTTACTATATTATAGTACAAATAATAGCATCTGACACTTTAGATCAGTCGGTAAAGTGTGTGTCTCCTGAGCTAAGAATCCAAGGTTTGACTACTGGCATGTCCGAAAAATTTATTATTGGTTAAATTTGCATTTACCCCTTCACAATGATGAATTAACAGACAGGGACTGGATGTTGTACCTGTCCTAGTCTAATTTAGATTATAAGGCATATGAATCAACGACAGGCCCAGCCAGCCAGCAGTGGGAAACATATGGCTAGATTAAAAAACTGAGCCAGGCTATAGGCTGGAAACAGTAGTGGTTGTAAAAAAGTATAAATGGATAGTATTAGAATGATAAAAAAGTAGTATTTGAGAAAATTTATTTATTTTTATCGGATCATAATATGAGTCATATGAGACATTAAAAAGTATTAAAGTGGAAATAATTATGATAAAACAAATTAAATATGTTGTATCTTATATTAAAAAATGCTCCTTAGTAATCTATTTTGTTCTCTGAATGTTTAGTCAATAATTAAATGTTAAATTAAAGGTCTGTGAGCTGATTAAGTTTTTCCAATAATTACTTTGGGGTTGAACCACCAAATAGAGCTCTAAAACAAATTCCAATTTTATTTTAATTCCTTGATTCATGAATATTCTTAGGGATTTGAAGGTCCTATCCCTTATATTAAAGATTTACTGCAATTTAATTAATTTAATTTTGTTGAAAAATGGCACCTTTACACCGGGATTGAATCTCTTAGCTTGCTCTTAGCTGCAAACTGTTAAAAATTAATTTAAATTTTCACATTATAATGTAATAGAGCTTTAAAACCACTGTCGACTGGTAAGTGTATTCAATATTGCCGTCCATTGAAGTTGTTTACTTGTGTTGCCATTACAAAGCAATGAAAATAAAAATAGCTAAGAAGATTACTAAATAATTGAATGATTCTTTTTACTATTTTTACCTGGTTCCTTTCTAAAATAATAATGTATGTTAAATTAGATATCAAGAATATATTATTATATTAAATGTTTTCAAACTTAAGATATTTAAAACTCGTACTAATTAATACATTTAGCTACAAAACTAGCTCTAGTTTAGTAACTATTTAGTTATAGTATTATGTTGGTTAACGTGTTTGAAATCAATGTTGATCTTATTTTTTGCACACATATTTTACCAAACTTGATTTTATTAAAAAAGCATTTACTATTTCATATTGTTTGCTAGAAATATTATTTTAGTCATATTATTTTTAATTTTAAAGTCTCAGTATCAACTTTTATAAGGATTAAAAGTTAACTTGAAGTAAATTTCTCAATAAAATAATATCTAATGAGAGCCCTTACAATTCACATGTGCAACTGCGCATAAAGGAATTGAAATGGCACGAAGACGTGATAATGCATGATTACGCTAAGGAATAATAAACGAAATATGGAACATTTCAAATTTCTTTGTTTATGATTCTTACGTTTTCTTATAGTTACTGAAGTATATTTTGGGGAAATATTAGCTTATTAAAACATAGATTTTATTAACGTTTTATCAAAACAGTGTAGAAACACACTACAATAATGTAAAAAGGTTAGGAAAGGTAGATATAAACATATAAAAGGGGGACGAACACAATATGGCCTTTACAATGAAAAGAAGAACACAGTTCACACTTTACATTGCTGCCAATGGACAAAGAGGTAATGGTTGCCTCTTAAAGAAAATTGATCGGCACCGCCCAATCCCCCGACCCAGGTTTCATTCAACTGTGTTCTTCTTTTCATTGTAAAGGCCATATTGTGTTCGTCCCCCTTTTATATGTTTCTATCCACCTTTCCTATACCTTCTTCCAAATATAATACAATTACCTCAAAAAGCGGAAAGAGGTTTTCCTTATTGATTTATATCATTACAATAATGTAAAGTGATAGTGAAGGAAGCCAACCTGAAAGGATAGTTAGGTTAGGCCTAGATATAAACAAACAGCTTCTCTATTTCTTCTTACACTTTTACACTTCCCACTCCTTCAAATTTCCACAGTTGCACAGTGTTTTGAATTCTCGGAAATATTTATTTTTCATATGAAGAGACATTAATGAAAAAATAATATTCCCGAAAATTCCAACTAATGTGCAACTGTGGAAGTTTCAAAGATTTGGAAAATGTGAAAGTTAAAGAAGACATGAAGAGAGAAGTGTGTTTGTTTATATCTAGGCTTAACCAAACTATTCTTTCAGGTTGACTTCCTTCACTATCACTTAATTTACATCACTGTACAGTTTTTCTACACTGTTTTGTTAAACATTTCCATTTCAATGTTTCAAATGAAATTTGCTTTAGAGCTCTAATAATGCTTATGGGTGGCTCAAAACCACTTATAATAAAGTATGAACTTAACAACCAAGCCCCAGACCAGTAATTTAACACTCAACTGTATGTATGAATGTTATAATGAATGTATTACAAGAAATAATGTTAACATTGATTTACTAGTTCATAATTTTTTCTAAGATTGGGATTTGGATTTGGATTTGAAGTTTAAAGGTAAATTAGAGATTTGGATTCATAAAATAGTGGATTCGATCTATCTCTTAAAATTTCTAAAGCAGTTTCTTAAAATCAAAAAACACTTGCGGCAAAGTGGGGATAACTTAATAATGTTCATATCAATTTATCTTGTAATATTTGTAATTGAACGCTGGCATAGCCTCCAAGATACAGTGAACTTTATGTCCAAAAATGTGTTGTTAAACTGTCGTCTTATGTTTTATTGATTGCAGAAGCTCACTGTCGTCAGTGCCAATATTTGATCGCAACATGAAGCCCATAAATCTCCTGACCCCGTCTCTCCGGGATGTTACCGTTCCCCGTCGACTGATAGAGAGATTCAAGAACCTGGCTCAGAGAAACACAGACGATAATATTGAGACTTGTGGCATACTTGCCGGGAAGTTGGTACGTAACATATCTTCAATATGTATCATAGAAAATGGCGACATGTGTGAGCTATGATAAAGTAAATGGAGTAGGGTTGCCTAAACATTTGTTAAGAGTTATTATTATGATATTTTTTTAGTGGTAGGAGCAAAGAGGAAAAAAGTTTGGGGTACTAACGTTGGTGAATTTCATATTTAGTTTATATTTGATTTTTACCAAAGAACTAAAATCAGTAAAACATTAGAAAATAGGTGTAAGGGCCATATGCAAGAACTTGAATAAGTGGATGCTAAGTGAACACTAGTGTGGGCTTGCTTGCATCATCATAGATTAAAAGGTGGAGCGGTAGTGTGTTCGGGGCCACACTATCGGTACACTAAACATTCACTAACGTTCTTGTATAGCACCCTAAGTGTTATATTTCTACACACTAGATTTTAATAAAATCATTTTTGGTAAAGTCTATGCTATAATAAGTCATTCTTTAATTTAAGTCAGCGCCTTTCTCCAAATAACATTCTAATGGAGTGATTGTCTGGATATAAAAAATGACAACCGAACAGGGTTCTGGGGCATGGTCATCTGCTTTTATGTGTTGATCGCTCTATTAACTGAGCTATATGAGATTCCCTCCATGTCACTGTCTTGTCAGGCTTATATATCTGAGGACGCACCAAGAAGGAGAAACCATATAGCTCAGTTGTTAGAGTGGTTGGCGTGGAAAGATGGATTACCAATTTTCAAATCCTTGTCATTATTTATATTTACGGTCTTTAATTGGTTACTTGTTGGTTTTTCAAGGACAGGGTGACTACAGATAGGGAAAACAACCTGGAAAAGTTTTTGATGTCAGGTTGGTCAGGGAAAACAGGGAAATGTCAGGGAATTTAATTGAAAATGAAGGAAAATCAGGGAATTTAAATGCTTAATTACTTTAGAACCTAAATTTTTAAACAAAATTAAAAGTTTGTTTGTCGATGTTACCAAAGTGCATTGTCAAGATATAACAGTCTTAAGATGAGATGATTGTACAGTTTTGGTTTTATAACACATTTACACAGGGATATAAATATTAACCACATTAAATACTGGAGAAAGAACTTATAATAATGTTGTTTAGTATCCGTTAGGATTGTTGCAAAAAATGTGTGATCAATTTAATAAACAATAAAAATCGGCACTCACTGTAAAAATTTAACCTGGAAATTTTTTAATATTGTCTGGATTTAAATTAGGATGGATAGCTAGCACACTTAACTATGAAATTGTTTAGATAGAACACTAAAAAACACACAAACACATTCTTAAGGACAAGCTTTCACTGTCTTGAACACCTTCATCAGGTTAAGTGAGTAGACTTTTAGTGTTCTCTCTAAACACTTTATACTCCAGTATTATCAAGGTATGTGTGCTAGCTATCCCTCCTAATTTAAACCATGATTTAATCTTAGTGCTCTATTCTTACTTTAACCTAACCTAAATTAATGCTGTCTAAAAAGTTTGAGAATTTTATATTAAAAGATTTGTTGCCACCTTGAAAGAAGGCTTTGAGTGTATTTTTTAAGTGAGTCCAACTGAAGGACAGCCCACCTTTTTATAGTCAAAAGAGAGTTACTCTCTCTTGTGCTTGCCCTGGTTCTTCTGAAACTTGAAACATTTCTCCAGCGTTAATTTAAAATAATAAACACCTCATACATATGTTGAGCTAACACTTCCCATTAAATTATATAGTTATTTTACTGAAACGTTTTCCTCATTTGTTCCTACAGCTGATAATTAACATAAGACAGATACATGGATATAAAAGTACAGTGTAATTTTACAAATTATTACCTCAATTAGTTGGATCATCGTTAATGAAAATTCAAAACAATGTGCTACTGTGGAACTTTTGAAGAAGTGGTAAGTGTAAAAATGTTTAAATAAATGAGGACAGAAGTGTGTTTTTCTATCCAGGCCTAACCTATCATTTAAGGTTGACTTCCTTCATTATCACTTACCTTACATTATTCTGCATTATTCTTTGGTGCTGACTGACGGCTCACAGCTGACATATGACAGTCGGCATTTAGGTATATACCTAAATTTTGACTGTCAGAAGTGACAGCTTCTAAACACATCTTTTTGCAGATCATATAGTTAGGTGTAGGGATACATAATTTGGTCTGGTACCTTTTTAAAGCCATCACCTGTTAGCTGTGAGCTGTCAGTCAGCACCAAAGAAGCCATGGGACTACTGTACACTGTATTATTGTAGGTCTACATTTCCAAGCCATCATTCAATTATTTGTTTTATTACGTTTTTATAATTGTTAGTGTAATTTTAATGTTCCTAAAGATATGAGTGTTGAAACCATTTTGATGATTTTTTTAATGGGCCCTGCATATTTTTTAGTTTTGTTATTATTTTTAAATAGTGTTTTTAAAGTGTTATTTAGAATTTAAAAACCGATATGTCCATGTATTAACTTTTTTCTCTAAGTATATATATTTATAAAAATTAGTGTCATTCATATTTTAAGAACATGTGGTTCAGTATGTATTTGAAATCTGAAATTTTAAAGATGTGAAACCTATTTACATTTAAAATAAACAAATATATACTTTTAACATTTTGAAATTATGAATATATTCAAACTTACTCAAACTCGAGAGCTTTTAGAAATACTCAACTCGAGTTTGACTCTAATGAAAAACCCAAACTCGCAGACCCCTATCTTAAATACATATTATTTGAAAGTTTATGAAATTTCAAGGTATTAATTTTTTTTTTGATGATCATTAATAAAAAAATTAATTCATGTCCTATGTCTCGTGTGTACAGAGCCGCAATATTCTTACCATCACACATCTGGTGCTGTCCAAGCAGAGTGGGACCTCTGATAGCTGCATCACTACCAACGAGGTTGAAGTGGACCAGTTCCAGAGAGACCACGACCTTGTTACTATTGGTTGGATACATGTGAGTTTACGTTAAAACACTCTCTTGGTAAAGTCTGAAAATACAATATATTTAATTTTGAGTCATATTTGTATCTTTACTTACTAACTTGAATCAAATTTGAATAAAATACTTTAAAATGTATATGTTTCTAATGGAATATTTCATAGTGAAAATGTTTCAAACATAATCCAAATTTAATGTTTTGTTAATGGAATGCTGTCAATTCCAATTTGAAAACTAGCTTGTATCACATATTTATTTGTAATGCTGTACATTGCTGGCATTGGAAAAAGAGGAAATGGTTAGCTCTTGAACAAAATCACTCGTTATTGCACAATAATCCTCAGACATAAGTTTCTTTCCATCCTAATGAGTTTCGATAGAATAAAATCTTGTTCAAGGAATTGAACAGTAGCAATCAATTTTCTTCAATAGGCAGTTGTCCTTTGGCATCAGTGTAAACTGTGAACTGTGTTTTCCTTTTTTTATTGTAAAAGCCATATTGTGTTGTTCCCTTTTATATGCTTCTGTCCACGTTTCCTGTAACTTAACCTTCTTCCAAATTAAACAAAATTCTCAAAAATCAAAGAGGTTTTCCTTAATGAGGTAAATTTATTTTTAAGAGATCAATAAATCATTTTCAATTACATACTATGTTTGATATAACTCTATAAGGAAAACCTCTTTTCGCTTTATGAGCTAATTGTATTATATTTGGAAGAAGGTACAGGAAAGGTGGAAGTTGCATTGCGCGTTTCACACTCCTCCCTTATGAGTTCCGATAAAATGAAACCTAGGTCGAGGGATTGGGCGGTGACGATCGATTTTCTTTAAGAGACATCCATTACCTCTTTGTCCATTGGCAGCATTGTAAAGTGTGAACTGTGTTCTTCTTTTCATTGTAAAGGCCATATTGTGTTCGTCCCCCTTTTATATGCTTCTATCCACTTTTCATATACCTTCTTCCAAATATAATACTATGTTGGAAAGATTACAAGATTTGCATGTTTCAATCATGGTCAAGCCAAATAATGGATCCATGAGAACTTCTATAAAAGGAAAAACCATATCTGTGGCTAACTCTCTGTGCAAGTATGTTCTTCTTATCTAAATCTTACATTAAATAAAAAAGAAGAAGCTTTCTTCCTTATCGTTTACATTTTACAGTGTTTTTACATTGTTTTCATATAAAAGTGATAAACTTGTTAGGTATGTATACTATAATTCATTCATGGCCTTAGTTTACTTGAATGACAGCTCAAAATGTTACTCGAAGTAGTCCCCAATATATTACTATGCCAACAGCTGATATCTATCACTTTGGATAACTGTAACGAAAACAGATGGTAATATATGAAGGTGTTAACCACAATAATTTAGGCCAATATTATTTGTATATTTATTTGAGGTCGGACACAAAGCGTATTCATCGCTTTATTCCACTTAAAAATATTAATATTCACACCACTTTCACAAAAACTTCTAATAAACATAGCTTCAAAATGGCGACCAACCATGTGGCTGAACATGACGGTAAATAAGTTTTTTATGATGATGCACCCACACAGTTGATGAAAATATTTTATTCGGTTAAATATTTTGAAATACAATAAACTAATCATAAAATCATTTATTATATCTAAAAAAATGACAAATATTTTCTTTTTTCCAAGTAAATACGATGCCTGTATTAAAAGGTATTAATTTATGCACTATATTACACATAATCAATATTGTTCCAAAATGAAGAATAAGTACGTTTAATTATGTTTAAAATATGTTTCGAGTTGGATATAAAGAAATTATTAAATGTATTAAAATAGTATGAGAAAACTTAAGTTTACATTATTTTAAATGTAAAATATAACAGGTTATTAAAAACCTTTATATTTATAACAAAACAGTGATCTTTTATAAGTGGTGGCAACCCAAAACCTCAACATATGATTTTTGAACTATCATCCAAATAAAAACCTATCATGAACAGACTCTAATATTGAGTAGTAGGGGTTTGTTAATCCTTGAAAACTTAGAGTGTGTCTACAATATTCATCATCAGCTTTGACTTCATTTATTTTTAGTTTCAACAATGAAAATTCATTAAAAAGAATAATTGAGACTTAAAATCTAATTTTATTTTCAATTTGAAGGGATATTATGAGTTATTTTGGAAGCCATATATTTAATAAAGTGTTTAATGTTGAGTAAAGATATAATACTTTGAATAACTATGTAAACTTGGGTATAAACTATAATTTGCAAAATGCCATATTTGAAATATAATTAATATATTTGGTCTTTAAATCTTAAATTAAGTTATTATGACAAAATGTAATTTAATTAGATATGGTCCACGAATTCTCGAATCCACTGAATCCTGACAAGAATTTTAGATTATCTTTACTATAGTGGATAGAAGAAAGAAATAAGTTGTCACCTTTGTGTATTGGATTATTCTCATATTTTTCCTCTTTCTCTTGGTTGGCTTTCTTAATTAAATTTACACTTATTAATTTATTTGTATTTATTTTTTATCAATTTCCATTATTATAAAATTATTTAGTCATTTGGCCACCTTATTGCTAGATATTGCTTTATATTACCCTTTGAATAAAACTGGTTGTTTTCATTCAAACTCATCTTTAAATTAAAAATGTCTACTGCACACCACTATGATGAGTACTTACTTGTGATTGTTTCTCTCTGGCGTTCTAGACCCATCCTTCCCAGACAGCGTTCTTGTCGAGTGTTGATCTGCACACTCACTATTCCTACCAGTGCTTGATGTCGGAGGCTGTAGCCATTGTATGTGCCCCCACCTATAATGAGTGAGTACAACAATCACTCACATTTTGAGATTATAATATGTTCTTTAAATCTTTGCTTATTGAGGCCAGGAACACACGAACGTATAATGTATGTGTGTTGCATTGTTGGTCATAACGAGTGTTGTAGGATAATTATATTTTATATAGACCCCACACACACTATCATTGAGTACATCTTATAGTGCACTTTGAAATGACCATACATTTTCTACTGACTTTCTCAAGCTCAGATGCACATTAATACGCCATGATGTGCATTGTTGCAATACATTCAGGAACTAGTAGGCAATGTTTGTGTTAAACTAATGTCTGTAAAATGAAGCAATGTGCATTACAAATGCGTGTGCGTACATTAAACGCTTGTATGTCCCCAGCATAATTCTAATTAAATGTAAATCGAATATTTTAAAGTGAATCTGTGTCAAATAATTTTTTTTTTTTAATAAAAGTGTTTCAAAATGAATATTTAACAATTAAATATTATCAAATGTTACGCCTAGCTTTGTGTTTTTTTAACCGAATCTAACAAAAAATTGAATCAAATTAATGAATAGATTATATATAATACAAAATGGTCAATTTTCTACGGTCAAGTAAAGTACGATATTTATGAGCACTAACTTCCTTAAAGAGTTTAAATTATTCAGAAGTTGGACTTTTAGATTAAAATATAGAATAAAATTCCATCAAATCTGAATATGGGATCCATTTGATTTCAAATATTGAAAATGAGTCAAATCTTTAAAATTTCAATATTCAGAATATCAAATTGATTGTAAATCCTAACACAGGCTTAATGCTACAGCGTTTTTATAGAAAATTCAGGCTAAAACAACTCCCAGTACACCCTGCCAGGATCAATAACTTGATATATCAACTACAGTGCAAATCATGTGATGCAGAGTATATAAGCCTTACTACAGGTTCTCTCAGGCAGAGAATGAACAATCATTGTTTTGACACAAACCACAAAGATCCGGACAAGCCTGTACCCATTCATGCTAGTACCCACAACCAGGACTTTTAACCTGCCACACCACCAAATTATTAAGAGCATTTCCCAAACAGTGCAACAGTTCTCAACTTAAAAGACAGTGGGAACTGACTCACCAATGTATTACCAAATCAATACTACCACCAGGCCTCAACAGAAGATAGTTTCTTTCTTTCTGTAAGATTGACTTTTTTCAAATTCTTTAAATAATAATTATTATTCAAAAATATTTTTCATTATCATTATTATCTATTCTTATTATTTAAATAGGTCTATATAAATACTAACCACAGCCAAGAATTTTATCTTTACTCCCAAAAACAGTTGGCACAATGTGTTTCTAAAAGTCTTTTTACTTTCTTGCTATCTTACAGGTATTGAACTCAAGATTTTGATGAATCTTGACGTTCCATGACCCCCCGAATCAAAAAAAGTGTTTTTTGACTTTCCATCTGTCTGTCTGGACACTAACACTTTTGTATTTAGGGTTTTCATAGGGTTGCCTTGAGGGATTTTGGAATTGGATATCTAACCCTAAAATAGAGGGTAGTTAACCGAAGGGCAAAAAGATAATAAGTCGATCTTCTCAAAATCAGCTCTAGCGATTTTGAAAAATTTCATTTCTAAACATTTATAAATATTTCAAACAAAATGGCTTCTCTCATTATTTCGGCAAAATGACTTTCAGGGCTCCCGTCTGATGCGTAAATTATATTTTTTTATAATGTTTCCTAAACTATTTGAGATATGAAATTACTTATTGTTACAAATATGTAGGTCTCTTTATAATACAAATATTTTTTAAGAAGCCTATTTTTATAAAACCAATAACTTTCAATCTATACGTGAGTATATGTAATTTTTAACTTTTCGAACACAAAAGGTAAAAGTATTGCGAGCGCAAAAGAAAATCTAACCTGAAATGTTGATGGATGTCAACGTCTCAAAACCCCCCTAACCCTAAAAAGTGGTCTTTGCAATAACGTCTGTCTGTGTGTTTGTTTAAACTTAAAATTAATAGTACAGTCAACTCTCGATTCTACGACCCCAGGAATAGCGTCCCTCTCGAAGTAACGACCCTTTTTTGGGGAACCGTGAAAAATGTGGGGAAAAAAGGTTGAAACGTTTAAGGAAATCGGCTGTAAAATGTGTTTGTTGCATTTATTTAGATCGCTGCGTTGCAATTATCTTTGTGAGCGCTGTATTACTAGTAACTGGGGTGGGTCAGGTATAAAAAAAGACACCACCTCATCAATGCCAGCCAATATCACTTGACTCTGTCCACCCCCTCCCACAAGCAAGACAATGTTTCCCCGCGCGCGACTGCTGCTACATCACGCGCCAGGCTTGCTTTTGCCATTGTTATTTCGATTCTCGATTTGGTTACTATTTTGGTTTGATTTTGTGAACAATTTTTGACGACCCATGTTATTGTTTAACATTGTTATTTTGATTTGGTTACGTTTTTGGTTGGATTTTGTGAACGATTTTTGATGACCCACGCTATTTTTTTTTATTTGATACGAACTTATAATTTTGACGAAATGAGTGAAAGGAGTACCTTCTTCAAGAAATAGGTAGGTTTTATTTTATTTACTTTTTCACGTATTGTCTAAAAAATGCAATTTTTTCGTATGAAGGTCAGTGGTGGAACAAAATCTGTTAAAATTCCAATAACAACCCCTTCGAAATAACGACCCTTTTCCAGGGAACCGTGAAAGGTCGTAGAATCGAGAGTTGACTGTAGTTTAATAAAGGTCAAAAAGAGAGAAAATTGATTTTCTCAAAATCGACTAGCAATTTTGATTAAAATTTGTATCTAGGTGTTGATTAAGATTATAAAGAAACTGGCTGTTTCCATTTTACCATGAAAATGAATTTTAGGGTACTTTACAGAAGCAGAAACTTCCGTATCTCCTCAACTAGTTGAGATACTAAATATTATTATTATTATTATTACCACCGCGTGCTACTACCCGTTCGGGTTATACACACTTACGCTAATGTGTAATGGTAGGATGATTGAGAGATGAAATGAAGGACATACAGTTTAACGTGGAATCCGAACCACGGTGGAGGCCTGGCATTCCCCACATTCACAAGATGTCTTGTCAGAGGTGAAGGAAGGGTTTGGTAATCAGATAAATCTTTGCCGCGACCGAGGATTGAACCCCGGCCGCCAGCACAGGAGTCTGACACCTTACCCCTAGACCGCCTGGTCACCAAGATAGATACTAAATAACTTATCATTGCAAAATTGTAGTACTATTAAAAATAAAAAACTTGTATATGAAATATATTTTTATGAACTCAACAGTTTTTGAGATATTGGCAAATATATTCATACAATTTTGTGAGCTTTAGTTGTAAATAGATACTACTTAAGTTTTAACGCAATAATTCTCCATTGCCATAGGGTAATTAAATATAAGCCAGTCTCTAAAAGTTTATGTTGTTTTTCCTCAAATCTCTTAGGAGAAATGTTTGCACAACATTGATCTATATCCAATTTAAACTCAATAGTCAATATTTACATTTTTTATTGGTCAAAATTTATAAATGAGGAATTTAATAGAAATGCAATGGCATGAAGATTTGCAACACCTAATAAAATGTCGAAAATTTTAACCAGAAGTGGAAATTTTAATACGAAGTGTTGACCCTTGTGGACCCAACATTGATATTATTTATCGGTCCAAACATACAAATGAGGACATTAATTCTTTAAAAACAAAATTATAAAATTTAAAGCCGGGACTAATAAAAAAAGAGTCTTATACAAGTATAGTGCAATTTATGCTTGGGTTTGCTAGTGTATGTTATTTCGTTTCACATATATTACGAGTTTTGTGTAAATATCTCCATTTTAAAACGATAGAGCGAGAAAGTCCATGCGGAGTTCCGTACCATTTATTTAAAATTTAAAATGGAGTAATCCAGTGTTTGTGTTATTTGTACTCTCTTCTTTCTTCTTTGTGTTTGATAAAGGCACAGTGACGAAATATTATTCTATTTGGGTTAAAATGTGTGTGTGACTATTTCTACTATAGAAGACAGAAGAAAGGAAGAAGATGTCACCTTTGTGCATTGGATTTTTCCCACACTTTTTCCTCTTTCCATATGTGGGCTTTCTTCATCAATTTTACTTTTAGTAGTTTATTTTTCCTTTTTATTTAGTTTTATCAATTTCCTTTATTATATAAATATGTATTACAAATGATTTTATTTTCGACTTTTTGCAAATGATCATTTTTTCTTTACAAAACTAACTGTTAAAAGCTCGATGTTAAAGAAATTAGTTAAATAATGGAATAATGTATAATCATAATATTATTATTAGCACCGTGTTTTACTATCCGTTAAGGTTATACCCACATACGCTAATGTGTAATGGTAGGGTGATTGTGAGATGAAATGGAGGATCTATAGTTTAACGTGGAATCCGAACCACGGTGGAGGTCTGGCATTCCCCACATTCCCAAGTTGTGATATACATGTCTTGTCAGAGGTGAAGGAAGGGTTTGGCAATCAGTTAAATCTGTGCTAGAACCGAGGATTAAACCCCAGACCCCCAGCACAGAAGTCTGACACCTTACCCCTAGAACGCCAGGTCATCCTATAACCATAATAAATTAAATCTAGATATCCACATGGGAGTAACTAGATTTGTTGCGGCTTAGGGGGGGTGTTTATGTTTTGACAATCATATTCGGAAATATTTGTTCCCCCCATGTGAGAAACATTTTGTCGGAAATTAATCGAAATTGACATAGTAAGTTATACATATTTTTTTAACTGCACTCTAGAGATCCAAATATAATTTTTTATTTTATTGCAATAATCTGTGGAGGCCCTGGGGCGTAGCCCCTGTCGCTCTCGGCTAAATCTGGGCCTTTAGAGAGTAGACACATTTAGTTAAGTTAATATGGATCATCGGACTAAACACATAATATAACATTTGACCTAGACATATAATGCATGCTAAGAATTTTTTTTAAATGTTATGAAATTTAATTAACGATGGAGAAAACTATTTTAAATCATGTTTGATCATAATTTGTCAAAATTATTTATATTTCAAATATTAGGCCTAGTTAAAAAAAATTATAACATTACAAAATTACCGACTCCAAATTTAAGTGTGGTGAAAGAAGTTTAAATACCACATTTCTCTAAAATAAACTTTTGTAGATTTAGTGTATGATTAACTTGCAGTTTGACCCATTCTTCACACGAGTAAGCAGCATCAACTTTCTTACAATCAAAGGGAGCACAACTAATTTTACAGTTTTTATAGAATTGACATTTTTTGGCCAGAATAAATCAAATATTTCTCCAGTAGCAACGTAGAGTTTAGTTTTCTCCACATGCTAATAATATCTTTTCAAAGGTGTCCTGGAATTTTGTCAAAACTTTTTCTATTTATTTAAAAAGTTTTGACAAAATTCCAGGACAGCCTTGACAGATATTCAAGATCTGTTGATATTAACATTTTAGAAAACATTCTAAAGTAGTTTAAAGTAAGGAGGAGTAGTAATAATTAAAGTTAAGCCTTAGATTAAATGCTCTTGTAAACACTTTAACAAAATATAGAAAAATTGTGAATTAATGAATTAGACAGTTTCAAGATTGGTAGATATATTAAGTGACATTAAAAATTAAAAAATAATGATTAAAATTTTTGTTTCTAATGAACAACATATTGTCAAATATGAAAATTTAAATAGATTAATATAGCTTCATCAACATAACTAAAACATATGTTGGTAAGTCTAAAATACAAGTATTTCATGTTAAAAATGTGTTAAAAATAAAGATATCATAAAGTGAGGACAAGACAAAGTTTGAAGTTCAATTATGTTGTAAATAAAAATTATAAGATTCATATTTATGAAATAAAGTGCATTGAGCAAAAACAATTGGTAATAAATAAAATGATAAAATGGTTGAGCACAAATAAAAGTAAAAACACTAACACATATTTACGCACACATCAATATTTCGATGCTATTATAACATCTTCGTCGGGAAGTAGTAGTAGACTGAACAGGATTATAAGAATTATAAGATTAAAATTTATAGGTTAACATCTGCCATTTGAATTTTAAATAAAGTGATTATGTGATCTTGTTACAAAGATTTTGAAGATATAATATAGGGCGGAACATAAACAAGGTTTTAAGTCAAATATGTTAGGTTAAAGAATTTTATGTAATTTTACAGTGATGTATAAAATCTAAGCCTTATTTCATTCCCAGTCTCATTACTCCTTGTGATATCAGCATTCGAAAGATGCTGAGTTTATTCTTCCGACATGTTTTGGTATTTAAGATATCATAATCATAGACACAAGTTGTTGAGAGAGACACGAGGTGTAGATACGATCGCGAGATGTTAATATTAGCATGTGCAGAAAACTAAACTCTATGTTGTTATTGGAGAAATATTTGATTTACTTTGGCAAAAAAAAAATTAGTGCTATAAAAACTGTAAAATTACTTGCACTCCCTTCTGCCGCACCTTAACCATGATGTTTCTATTTTCTACTATACTGAAAGATGTTTTTACTATAAGTTTGTACATTTCTTTTGATCCCCATTTCACTACCTCCACCCCAACCCTCTCATTTTGTAAGTTCAAATTTAAAAACTGTTTGGATTTTGGGTTGGTTTCTTTACCATATTGCCAAATTTTAATTTTTTACCGCATCAATAAGTGGTCGATAATTTTACTTTTTTGTAATTTTCAGCCCTGATTATTATTTCCTGGTACCCTCATTTTAAATGTCAAATGTTCATCTTCTGTTTATTTGTGTTTGTCCCTTTACATTTAATAGAAATCTTCCAATTTTCTAATTCATATATATTTTTTTTAATTTCATAAATTTTGAGGGTAATCTCTTTTTCATTTTCTGATCCTTCATTTTGAAATTTAAGAATGTTCCACCCATCATTGTGGTTTGGGATCTTCCTTACACTTGCCTGACAAATTTAAATCTTCTTTCACATTAATAATGAGTTTATTTTTTAGTTTGAAAAATTTTGACACTCCCCCGCCCCCCAACCCATTTAACCAGTACCCGCCTATATAAATAAAATATTTAACAGTAATTTTGTTATTTGGAGAATTCCCTTTAGATTCTTGGCAAATTTAATTTTCCACCCCTCTTAAAAGGATTGTTATACTTATTCGCCTCTACATACACCAACTTCATCCGGAGTACCATCTTTAATTTCGAAATGTTCGGTCTTTTATGTTTATTTGAAATAGTCCCTACACCTGCTTGCCAAATTTCAGTTTTCCACCACAGAGATAAGTAGTTGTTTGTATTAGTTTTGGAAATGTTGATCCCACTCCACCATTCATTTATACAAGCCACTCTATTTGTATTTGGTTTTTTTTGGAGAGGTCCTTTAACTGCTTGTCAAATTTAAAATTTACAAACACTTCCAAATTTCGATGCTTTTATAGCATTTTTTTCAGGAGGTAGTATTAATATACTTCCTGCTATGAAAGCATCAAAATATCGACATGCTAGTAAATATGGGTTAGTGTTTTTACTTTTATTTTTGCTTCATTTTTTTACAACAGGCCTCAGCAACCTTTTTGGGCTTCGTTTGACTTATAAACTTATCAAAAGTCTCTCACTCACCTATTGTTTATTCACCCTACTTTTGCTTCTTTGTTTGTCCTTTCATCATATCTTTTCCTTATATTCTATCGCTCCTCAGAAAAAATAAATAAATAAAAATAGGATGAATAAAATGAACATTTTCTACTAAACCATTTAATTTTTTTATAACATTATCGATTATAAATGATGAAGTCTATTTTGGTCACGTCTGGATATTTTTTGGAAATACTTAAGTTGTTTGCAAGTTTAGAAGACTCAAGATAGTCTTTTAATGACAATATGGTTCCCTTACATGATTGACTGAAGATTGCTGCGAGATTGACCAGGTTCCAATATCTCTTCTACAAAAATTCTATCATATTTGTTTTATCACATATTTTATTTTGCTTTGTGAACTTTATTTCAGGCTTAAATAAAGATTTAGAATTCAGAAGAGAAACTATTGACATAAATAAATGTGAAATTAGCAAACAGTTTTAAATGTTACCAGTTTGTTGGTTTGTTTGTTTGTTTGCATGATTTTGTTATTTCCTCATGAATATATTTCTTGTGTTTCAGGGATAAGATCTTCATGTTAACTCCTGATTATGGTCTAAACTTCATTAGAAACTGCAGGGAGACAGGTTTCCACCCGCATCCCACTCATCCCCCTCTTTATACTGTGAGTACAACCAATAAACTGTGTCATAAGGGTTTGTAAGAAATCACTTTCTTTAAGGACATAATTACATAATATATTGTACATCACTCTTTATTATGACTTCCATTTTTTGTTTGGTGACCTGCTTCACTGGTCGAATGTTTAAGGTGTCACTCTTGCAATGTACTGAACTGTCGATGACGTGGGTATGAAGGTTCCAATCACAGTCAGATGTACTGATAGTCTTCTTTTCTTTTTTTTTCTAAGTGGTTTACATTCCCCCTCCACAGAAATGTGGGTACATTTTCACTTAGGGATGTGCAAGTCCACTTTTTCAATTCGAAGTGAACTCAAATAAAATATAATGAATCATTCTCAAAGCCGAATCGAAGTTCGAGTAATTTTTGTTGGGTTTTTTACACTTTTAAAAATATTACAGTGTGGTTATTCAAATTACTTTAAGCATTAAAATTACTTGGAATATGTTTTATTGCATAATTGTTTGTAATATTTTGTTTCAATCTGATAAATCAAGTTATTATCTATCACAACATGCAAATCATTTACTTCAGATTTTTTCCATATGACTATTATTTTGTGATGTGCAAAACAGCTCAGAATGGCTGTAATTGAACATAAATGGAGTATTTTAGTTGTCAATATTTTTATTAGTAAAGCTTTGAAGCCGGGATATTTTTCAAAGTGAAATTAAAGCTGATGTTTGTTTTGAATCCAAGTTGAAGTTTCAAAACTTCACACATCCCCACTCCTGCTAAATNACATATTCATACCCACCTTGGTGGCATAGTTAGCTAATGCGCTAGTTTTCTGTTGGGCTAGACTGTTGAGAACAGGGAGATCGAGGTTCAAATCTCGCTCAGGTGAACTGTTTTTTTCTCACCTAAATGGTTTTTCAATCTTCCTCCACACAACTGCGGGTTCACATCCTCCATATTCAACCTTCCCAATTCCTAACCTATTAGCCTAATTAATACTTAAGCGTATAACCCGAACAGGTCATAAGATGTAGTGCTAATAATTATTAGATGTTCATCTAAGTGTCCTGTCATTCCTTACAGTTTTCCTTTTTCTCCCATTTGTGTTATTTGGTTTCCTCATTTTGGAAGTTGTGTGTTGCGCGTTTCACACCTGATTAGTTTTGCTAGAATGAAACCTAGGTTGGGGGATTGGGCAGTAATGATCAATTTTCTTAAAGAGGCATTGTCCATTGGCAAAAATGTAAAGTGTGAACTTTGTTCTTCTTTTCATTGTAAACCCCATATTTTTTTGTACCTTTTATATGTATATACACACACACACACACACACACCTTTCCTATACCTTATTCCAAATATAATAAAATCTAGAAGAGAAACAACATAATATAACACTTGGCTGTTAATTCATCACTATGAAAGGAAAAATCCACATTTCACCAATGACACATTTTTCAGCCATGCCCGGAATTTAACTCGGCACCATTAGCTCAGTAGAAAAACAAAAGCGTTAAAAAAGGTCATTCACAGTACAGTTTGATTTCACCATCTTTATGGGTTTACCTAAGAGATATATGAGTATTTGAGTAGGGTACTTACTTGTATTTTTGGCTGAGTGAATTTTTAATGTAATTTTAATATTTAATGTAATTATTGTTTTGACTTGTTTGCAGTTGGCAGATCATGTGCGTGTGTTTAATGATGCTCCCTGTGAAGTCATTGACATGAGATGATTTATACTGGCCACACATCAAGTTATTGCTGGCGAGTAGTTGCTCACTTGTATGATAGAGCACTTTCATCCACAGAGCGCAACTCATATCAATCAGTTTTTGTCCCTAAAAATTTTATACAGAAAGGAAATAAAATGTGGGTGTATACAATAGAGGCAAAATGAATTCAAAATATTGTAAAGCCCAATCGATCCTACCTTCAACCAAATTCATTATATAAACTTCTTTTTGTTTTGTTAAAAACTTTAATTCAGAAGATATTTTAGATGATTAAATTTATTAGAAACAATTTCCTTAAAAAATATATTTGAATTGTTTTTAATATCAGTTTATTTTTAAACTTTAATGATTCAAAGGTGAATATATAGCTCCTAGCTAATAGAAATGGATAATTTATTTTCACCAATGTCAAAACCTTATTAACTCTTGTGATGTGAAACTTGAACCTTTGGTTTATTTGAAAATACTTTCTTTTTTTTAACCAGCTTCATAACCAATACGAACTAGATGGTATGCTACTTGTAAATTTGTAAGGCTAGATCAATGCAGATTATATATACGATCATCAGCCAATTATGGCACAATAGTTAATCCAAATCATCCATCAGCTGATTATGGCTCAATAGGTAAATTCAATCGTCTATCAGCGAATTATGACACAATAGGTAAGCCTAATCATTGGCACTGATCATTAGAGCATTTTCTTTGGCTGCTAGTAATTGAATAAACAGTTGCTTCTTTTACCAACAACAAGGGGGTGTGGGAAAAGGAGGGGAGGGAGGAGTTATGTTGAAAATAGAAATATCATTGAGTGAGAGAGAAGTTGTGTTGCAGCCTGTGGTAAGGGAGGGATTATCTTAAGGTTATCCACAAGGTCAACTAACAAACAGCTGGCTGAACCATGAGAGAAAGATTCAAGGGAAGTTAAAACTAAAAACTATTGGAGTTTTCAAAATTACATCATGGATTCAGAATTTATCTCATTTCAATACTTAAAATCCTTTTATCATTTGATATTTCTTACATTATTTTTTATTAATCATATCTATTTAAATTCTGACAAATTTCTCTGTTGTTCTTTTATATTTTCCATGATATTCTATGCACAAATTTCAAAATAAATTCCTTAATAAAACTTTAACAAACTTAACTAAGAAAAAAGTGTAGGCAATTTGATCAAAACTATCCATCTTTAAAATGGTGTTGGACCAATAATTAAGTGAATTACAATTAAATAACTCTAGTTTTTATTTAAACTTTTATAAGCAAACATACTATACTGAACAAAATAAAAATGGCCCATGTCAACAGTTGATTTTTAAATATTATTAACACATATTATCATTATTATGTTTAAAGTTGAATAATCTAAATAATAGGCATTAATATGATTGGCAGAATAGCAAATTGACCCAGCCCTAGGAATTTATATTAATCTTGTATACAAATTTGTAGGGGTGTGCGAAGCCAGTTTTTTCAGTTCGAAGCGAAGTGGAAGCGAATATTCAAGAATATTCTCGAAGTCGAATCGAAGTTCGAATAAAATTTAAACAACTAATAATAGATCTTAAAACAAGCTATTTTTTTAAAAAAAACACTGGATGTTTTTAGCCTTAATATATTTATATTTAGTTCAAATGCTATTAAATTGATATATTTTATCTAACTTTAATAAAACCTCACAATTTAGCCTAATTATGTAGTAATACACAATAAGACAATAACCTTTTTAGAAAAAAATATGTAGGCCTACTAAAAAGACATTTACTTGGGCACGTAAATAGACAATTATATTTTATAAAAAACATAGGTATATACTATATTAGGTTAAGTTATATGCTAAGAAAATATTTACACAGTCCTGTGACATTGTGCAATAATATTATCCTACATTTGATTTGCAATTTAACTTTAAAAAATATTCACTTCAGGGCAGATTATGTTATAACTTATTTTAAAAAACGTGTATTAAGAATTAAGAAAAATTATATCAACATCAAACAGTTTTTATAAGTTAAAATAAAAACAAACATTGTAAGAAATTATCCACACAGGCAGTTAGAAGTGTTACTTTCTCTTCAAGTTATTTTGAAAGAATGTTAATTCCTCGACATGAATAGGAGTTAACGTTTCACACCTGGCAGTTACAATGTTTCCTGAACTAGAAAATACCCTTTCACTGCACACACTTGTAGCAGGTATTCCCAGGTATTTGAGGGCTAACTTGGAGACATTAGGATATTTCCGAGAACCCTCTTCCCTCCACCAGATATAGGGGTTTGTTGATCTGGGCACTCGTGGCGGATGGACTACGACTGTAATGTCCCACAATTGCTTTTGCCTTTGTCAAAAGCGTAAAAACCCCAGAACATTCTGCTTTGGCATCATGGATAGCTAATTGTAGGGAATGGGCAAAACATGGAATGGAAATAAACAGGGAATTAACTGCAGAACGAACATTTGTAGCATTATCGCTGACACAATATATTGGAAGTTTATCATCATTTAAAGCAATGCCCCATTCACAAACAGCCTGTTGCAATGTAGCTCTGATGTTCACAGCTCTGTGTGATTCATTAAGTAGCACAGTGTTCATTGTAAATGACTTGTACTCAAAGTCTGGTTTTAAATAATGACACGTCAGACTTATGTAACTGTCATGTGCACGTGAGTCCATCCACCTGAGGTAAGCGACAAAGCAAAAAGTTGGGGTAAATCATTAATAAGTGTACTACATGTTTCATTAAGTTGATGAAGCCTTCTTCCTCAACAAACTTGTAGGGCAAGAGACTCATTGCCAACATTTTTGCAATTTGCTTTGTAATTTTGTGTGTTATTGGGTTGGTAGGCTGCATGATTAAACCTTTCTGAAAGGCACCTTGAATTGATGATTGAACCAGTGTGTCTTTTTTAGGAGCTGAAGTAGTTTGTTTTATTGACACTTGCTCTTTTAAATTCATTGAATTGAGATGGATGCGTCTCTAGATGGTTTGAAAGTGTTTTTGTTGTGCTGGAATAGAGGATTTTAAAAATTAAAATCTTGAAATCAAAAATGTAAGTTATATTTTAATCAGATAATAAAAATATTAGGCTTAAATGTATTAAGATCAGTAAATTTGCTTGAATGCTAGAACTATATAAACTTGGGAAATTAAAGAAGTAATTTGTAAAATCCAATATTACTGTTCAATCTAACACATTAAAATAAAACGTAGATAAACTGCAACACATGCTCTAAATAAGCTATCAAAGTTATTTTTATTCCAGTTTTAAATTTTTTAAAAAAGGTAAATCTTTTGGTATTACAGAAAAATATGGATTCTTTTAAAAAGAAAAACGTTTCTAATAGCAATAAGTCACCTGTTGGCGTTTTGTATTTTTTCAGGCATATTTTACACTGGGCAGTTTTCTTAGAAGCTCTCGTGAAAAATACCCATATTTCACTTTTAATTTTCTTTGTTTCGGACATTTTCGTAGGCTTAACCAAAACTATTGATAAATAAATAAGAAACAGAAACAGTCTAATGTTGCCAACATGAGGTCATCAAATTTTCCATCAAGTTTTTGGGTTAATATAAATAAATCATTTAATTGTTTAGTTAAATAAAAAAGTATAATTTAAAATTGAAACAAAATTTAATCAGTAAAGGGTAAATATGTTTGCTTATATTCTGTATCAAAATTAATCTTTTCGACTTTCAATCAAGTTTTTAATTTATCTCTTGGCGCATGCGTCATAACATTTTCTGTTGAGTAGAGCAAATACACGTGAAGGTCATTTCATTTCAGAATATTGAAAAAGATTCACTTGAAAAAAATTATGCAAAATTCAAAGCAAAAATATGATTTTAAATTGTATATTGATTTTTTATAAATATTATTTTTATCACGTGAATTTAGGTCATGTGGCGGTGAAGATAGCTGAACGTATTTAATTTGTGAATCGATCAGGCCGTGTGGCATCGAATATAATCGATTATTGAAATTGTGTAACTATCGATATATTCAATATTTCATCAAAACGAACTATTTAAAATTCACAAGTTATTTATTGAGAGAATAAGAAAAAGATACTTACAGGAACATTTTTTTTAAAACAAAAATAGTGTGATCACCATTTATTAAAAGTGGTCACTAATCTCAGTAGAAATATTGTGGAATAATAATAATTATGTCAGTCACAATCAACTAGTCGTTTCATAACCATGGCCTTTTGTGTCAATACATAGATATTAAAAAATATCGAACTAATCGATATTTAACCTATAAATCGATAAGGCCCATCTTTCGTAAAAGTAAACAAATGAAAATAATTTGTATTAGAAGCTTGCGCCTCATACATATTAGTAAGTATTCTATAATTCAACGTTTATTTTTGTTTTAAATTGTGAATTGTGTGTGGTAAACATGAATATAATCTACTATAATAATAGCTCAGAATGGTTAAAATTGAAAATACTTATATATTTTTTGCCGAATCTTCGAATTTTTCGAAGTAAATATTTTTTGTCGAAGTCGAAGCCGAAGTTAGTTAATACTCGCTTCGACTTCGAGATTCTCGAAGCTTCGCACACCCCTACAAATTTGGTATAGTGGATTCTGGTTAATTGGGGCAGCCATTTATTTAGAACAAAACTCTAAGAACAGAAACAAAACAAGTATTTACCTTGAGCTTAGTCCACTTATTTGGGTCAACTCTCCGCTTAATTGGGGCAGTTAAGGTAATGCAGTCTCACAAGCTCGTAGCATAGATATTCTGTAGGCTGCAGTTAAGTTTGTTACTGTGAAGTCGTGTTGTGTATTGCATTTGTTCTGTGGGGTAGCAGTGAAGGTCATGTTGGTTGAAATAGTGCTGTAGCATGGCTGTGTTGTTTGTTCTGTGTCATGGTAATCATATTCTGTTTGACATTATGCTTGTGGTATACAATTGTTTACGAGAACACTAAGTTCTGTGTTGTGTATAATAGTTTATTGTGTAGATTAACATAAATTAAAAACGGTAACAATCATTGCACTGAGTTAGTTTGTTTCAGTACATTTAACAATCCTGTCAAGATGGCATGTAAAGATTTGACACTCTGAAAAAATTGCCATTATTGACAAAATAAGGCGTCAACCTCCCAACATCAGTCATTTTCAGCTAGCGGAGATAATTAAGGTGCCAAAATCTACAAATTCACGACTGTTACAGCAACAAGAAAAACTAAGAGAGGAGTGGACATTGTGTGTGGGTTTAAATAAAACTTCTCACAAGCGAAAGAGGCAAGGCAAAGATCCAGATGTTGAGGATACTTTAAATCAATGGTTTTCCATTGTAACTAAGCATGGTGTGGGTATGAGCGGGCCTATGCTAAAAACCAAGTCAGAAGAGTTGGCCAAAAAACTAGGTCATGTAACTTTCAAAGCAACGGATGATTGGTTGTTTCAATGGAAGTGCATACATGACATAAGTTACAAAAAAGCACATGGCGAGAACGACAGTGCTGATGCTACGAGCGTTGACCAATGGAAATCTGAAAAACTACCGGAGTTGCTTAAAAAATGTTGTGCGGATGACATTTACAACGCCGATGAAACAGGCCTGTATTATTGTGCTACACCAGATAGTTCCCTGAGCTATAAACACATAGCACTGTCCGGTTCAAAGTAAGTAATAGATCGTGTAACTGTGTTGTGCGTCTCAAACATGTCAGGAAGTGATAAACTCAAACTTTTGGTTATTGGTAAAAGTACTAAACCTCATTGTTTCAAGGGGCAGTTTACCAGTTTCATATTATGCAAATAAGAAGGCGTGGATGACCACAAATATTTTTACGCAGTGGCTAATGGACTGAGACGTGGAACTGCAACCTCAGTCCAGAAAAATTATTTTGGTATTGGACAACTGTACGGCACACCCTCATGTAGATGGTTTAAAAAATATTGAACTGGAATTTTTACCCCCTAACACCACATCCCTGATACAGCCTGACACAGGAATTATAAAAAATTTGAAGATGTATTATGTAAGCTGGTTAATCACATCCTTGAAGCAATTGAGGAAAATCTGCTGACATCTTCAAAAGTAATAGAAGTTAGTGCAAATGGTTCACTGTTAAAAGTTGTACAATTCATCGCCTATAGCTGGTGAGGAATAAGTAGTCACGGCTAATCATAATTATTGTGATTATTGTGATTCAGATGCAGTTATATGTATAGACAATGAAATGTCTCTAGAACTGCAACATGTCCAAAATTTTGAAGATATTTTAAGCATTGACAACCTTCAATGCTATGTTAAAAATGAAGATTGTTAGGAGACAATAATTAAAGAAATTGTGGCAAAATACTCAGACAAAAGAAGAACAAGAAAATTATGACAATTAAACACCTATGCGAGTGACTAACCAGGGTGCCAGGAAATATATTGCTAAATTGAGATGTTACTTCATGTAGGAAAGCAACGAAGGTAGTCCTTTATCAGCATTAAATACCTGCTCCGACTTTGTACAGGTGCAATGTATAAAGAAAACATGTCAGGGTACGCTTGATAATTTTCTTCAAAGAAAAAACTCTTTAAGTAAATGTGTAACCCTTACTTGACACATACTGTATATTAATTTTACATGTGTATATTTTGTTTGCTTTTCACTTTAGCTACAGTATTTTTAAATAAATGTTTGTACCATTAAAGGTTTGTTTAATTGGGGCGGCTGCTTAATTGGGTCAGAGTGACCTAGCTCGATGGTTCCCAATCAACCAGAATCACTGTAAAACTTATTTTATTAACAATCACTAACTTAACAAATTACATAAGTAAAATAGTCAATAAACACCATAAGAGTATTCACTATGGTGATATATTAACAATATTTATGAAAAATGAATTTCTTGATTGTGATAATGAGAAAATAGCTTATTTCCGTAATCCATGATAAAACTATATACAAAATTATGTTCAAATACTAAAAGAAAACATTAATTTTCTACACCTATCTTAAATGGTATTTTCATAGATTGCTTATTTGATCTATTATCTAGTAAAGACTGTCCTTGCTGTCAACACTTCTTTTAGTCACAAACAAGAATGTACTGCTACAAAAATATATCTTGGGGAGGTTACATGTTTAGTAATGATGTGCAAATAAAATTAGCAACACTAATAGGTTTATACATTTAAAAACACATATTTCTATGGCACATGAGATAATAGCACTAATATCAAAAACTTGACAACTGCTTTTCATACCAAAGCCGTTTAAAGGATTGGTGTAAACAATCGGCATCAGCCCAGACATGATGTTAATGTTAGAAAATAGCTATATATCTTCACCAAGGACATTCTTAAAGTAATCATTAATTTACTAAATAAAATTTTAAAAATAAATGTGTTATAATAGGATATTATCTCTTAAATATTCTAAATAAAACTAGTATAGATGATTGATGCCGGTGCAGTATGTTTAGCCACCACAGGTAGCATCGTATCAGCCTGATTAGCAGAAGAATTAATCGGCTCAGTCCTATTATTTCATTTATTTGAGGTATTTAACGTGCACTTTCTGAACCAAGTGACTATATCAGCACACAACTTATAAACCAACTTAAATCTAGAACAGACACAACACCCAGCCCCCTGGCTGTTAATTCAACACTATTAGGAAGGAAACCCACATTTCACCATTGAGATATTTATTTGGCGATGTCAGGAATCTATGGTGGCTACAAGCTGCGAAAACGGAAAACCTGGAAAAGGCAAGAGATTTTTTTTATTTCAGCGAATTGAAATAATAACACCACAAAATCAAAGAATTTAAATACTTTTTTCTCTGGCATTTATTAATTTTTCACCTAAATACTAGGGGTCTGTGAGCTTGGGTTATTTATTTTGAGTCTAAGTCTATTCATAGTTTTAAAATTTAAGAGCATATTATATTTGTTTATTTTAAAGTAAAATAAGATAGTTATTAAAAATTTCATGAGTCAAAATAAATATAAAATGTAAATACAATATCTTTAAAATGCAAAATTTTAAAAATACATGAAAACACATGTTCTTAAAATAAGATCGACACAAAGTTTAAACAATATAAAAATTGGTTTTCAAATTAGAACTAACCAAACATATTTGTAAAATAAGAAAATCGCTCATATAAAAATATAACAGGGTGTCCAGCGACCTGGAAAACAGGGAATTTTATTAAATTTCTGGAATTTTTACATTTTGTCTATAAAAAGCTTAATATTTTGATTCACAATAGTCAAAATAACACTTTTATTCCAGTTAATACCTACCTGGAATCACTTTAACACCATTTTCCCTGTTGAGCAGACTATCATTACTTTTCAAGGAACAAGTGAGTTTTGTGTTTTTCCACCCTTCTGCTACGTTGAGTCATGGTTATTCCACGTTCTGCAAAGTTGAGTCATGGTTATTCACATGTGCAAAATTTGATTAGGCCTACATTTTAAGTAGAAAAAACTAAAAATGACTGTTCCACATCTATCTTAAATTGTTCTTTCTTGAGGCAATATTTTAATGGCGCAATACAATTTTACTGAAATCTATTTTTAACTTAAAATAGTCCATTTACCCGGAGGCAGAAATCGTTTAATCCCTATATTGAGTGACACAATTTCAGAATGTGTATGTATCTAGGAGAAAAAAACACTATATTAATCTGTGATCTTAAAAAAATATTTTTGTAATATACTTAATATTGATATATAGTGGTCTGGGAAAAAGTAAATTGGATCTAGAACCTGGAAAAGTCAGAGAAATTAAAAATATATTTTGGCTGGACACTCTGTATAGTAATAAAATAATTTAAATAGTTTCAACATTCATGTCTTTTAAGACATTAAAACTTTACTAACAAGTAACAATTATAAAAATTATGTTTTAATGAGCGAATATTTCCCCAAAATAAGTCTCTTTGATTTTAATTATTCTATAAGAAAACATGAATGTGGGGAATGCCAGACCTCCACCGTAGTTCGGATTCCACGTTAAACTGTAGGTCCTCCATTTCATCTCACAATCACCCTACACAATCACCCTACCATTACACATTAGCGTAAGTGCGTATAACCCGAACGGGTAGTAAGACGCGGTACTAATAATAATAATAATATAAGAAAACATAAGAATCAAAAGCAGAAATTTGAATAGTTTTGTATTTCGTTTATTAGTCTTTAATGTAATAATTGTGCGCATGATTACTCCTTCTGTTTCAATTCCACTCTTATATTCGCAGTTGCGCATGTACCTTATAAAGGCTATCACTGAAAACTACCTTATTATGAAATGTATTCCAGTTCAATTTTTAATGCTTATAAAAGTTGATGTTTATACTTTAAAGTGATAAATAAAATGGTTAAAATAACAATATTCTTAGTAGTCATTATGAAATACAAAATGCTTTTTTTAAATTTAAATATGATAAGATTCGTAAAATATTTATTACAATGTTGATTAATTCTGATTTTATACAGGTTAACCAACATAATTTTATAACTAAATAGCAACTAATGCTAGTTTTGTAGTTGAACATAATGATACAATTTTTAAATAACTTAAGTTCAAAAGCAATCAATATGTATTCTCAATGTTAAATATATTTTAAATGAAATTATCATTTTATAAAGGGACCATGTAAAAATAGTGTAAATAACTATTTAAGTATTAATTGATTTATTTAACTATTTTTATTTTCTTAGCCTTGTCATGGCAATGCAACTTCAATCGAGGATAGCTAGAAATGGACAAAAATATTGAATCAGTTTACTAGTCAAAAGTAATTTTAGAGTTCTATTTCATTATGAATGGGAAATTTTATATTCATTTCAACAATTTTTTAAGGTACCAAATGATTTATAAGTGAAACCATCGATACCATATAACTTAAATAGCCTAGTATATTTAGTATTGTGTTTTAAAAATGTATTTGTACATACTTCAAAAGGAAGATCGAAAATGATAAGCCTATAAAACTTATAATCTCAATCCCAAACTTTAATGACAGGCTCAGCTCAAACTCCCAATACTTGCAGAGCTCTACTAAATATTAAAACAAGCTAAAGATTTGTTTTTTCTCATGTTTACAAAGGGCATGATTGCCCATTGACAGTCTGCTAAAATGAGATGGTTGCACAGAAAGTGCCACATTTACGCATTGTAACAATTAATACCTAAAAAATTCTTTACTCAGAAATAACTTATGCAGATATTGAAGTTTAGTAGCTGCTAACATTAAATATATATATAAATAAGTTTTGTATCCACTCTGGAATCAAACCCAGGACTCCTTGCTCAGTATACAGACATGCTATCGACTGAGTTAATGTGTCAAACCAGTTCTATTTAAAATTATATAATGGTACATCTTCACATTAACATAAACATTATTCAACTTATTTATACCTCTTTATCTAAATGTCCGATCATTCTTCACCAACCCGCTTCAATGACCGCATGGTAAAAGGTGCTACTCTTGCATTAGATTGGCTGCCAATGTCAGGGAGATTAGGGTTCGATTCAGGTCTGGTTCACTGAGGGTGGTTTTCCCTAAATAATTTTTCACTCTACCTCCACGCAAATTTAGTTTCTCTTCATCTAAACTAAACCTTCCTCATTCCTAACCCATAAGCATAATTAGTGCATAAGCATAGAACCTGAATGGGTAGTAGGACGCAATGCTAAAAAAAAAAAACATTCCACTTTCCTTTAGCTTTGTTTTTGTGTTATCTTATTTCCTATTTTAGGAAACTGTATTGCCCATTTCACACTGATGAGTTCCGGTAGAATAAAATGTATGTTGAGGGATTGGGTGGTGGCGACCAATTTTATTCATGTGGCAGTCATTACCTCTTTGTCCCATGGCAGCAATGTAAACTGGGTTCTTTTCCTTAGTAAAGCCTTATTTTGTTTGTTTCCTTTTACTGGTTTTGATCCCTCTTCCGCATATAACTTAAGTCTTGACATATTTTATATAACATAACTAGCTGACCCGGCAAACGTTGTTTTGCCATATAAATAATTTTTAAGTAATTTATAGTGCAGACAAAAAATAGCTTACCTATTGTAAGTGTGTAAGAATGTGGTATATGCGTGAAATAGGCATTTATAGAAAAATGTTAAGGGTGGACAACCCTTATCACTAAGGGGTATGAAAAATAGATGTTGGCCGATTCTCAGACCTACTCAATATGCTCACAAAATTTCATGAGAATCGGTCAAGCCGTTTCGGAGGAGTACGGGAACGAACATTGTGACACGAGAATTTTATATATAAGATGTAGAAAAGTAGGTTTATTACAGATACTGGGTTAGTTCATAGATATAATCATTTCAGCTCATTTTACATTAATAAAGGGCTGCTGTTTGACAATGGACAACAAATAAATATTGAATCAATTTGATATGTTCATTGCCTGCTCACATAAAGATTATAATTGACTAAACACAGCTTTACGATGTAAAGACATGTCACATTTCACATCCTTTCACTGACCTTTATTCTTAAAATTGGAGGATTTTAAATTGAATTCAATTTTTGTTCAATGAAAGTTTGTTGATATGGGCTCGACCATATCATTAGTTTTTTATTATTATGTCTTGCATTTAAATATTCAGCAGTCCCACCAAAACAAAGTAGAATATACTTCAACTTTATTAAATATTTTTATAGAAATACTTTAGTTTGTGTTTATTATCAAGAGAGATGGGTTGAATTCATGACTTCACAAATCCGAATCTTCAATTTACCTACAAATCACACATTTTAATCTTGGAAACAATTATGATCATAAAGAGAGTAATATAACAGAATGATAGAAAGTAGAAATACTAACTAAATGTTGACATATTTTTTTAAAGATTTATTCAGTATAACAGTCATACATTCAGTTAAGTATTAAATTACTGGTGTGGAGTCTGGTTGTTAAGTTTTTACTATAAATATATTGAGGCTAAACCACCAATGAGCATTAGAGATATAAAACAAACTCCTATTCAATATTTTCATTAAAACATTGATCAAATAATATATATTCCTCAAATCTCTAATATCCTTAATGATTAAAGGGTCCTGTATCAACTAACATTTCACAATTTTTTTTTTCTGTATAGCGTTTTTACTGACAAAACTCTGCGCAGTAGATTAACTAATGTTGCGCATAACTGGTAGGTGTAGATGAAGTTTGTGACACGACAGCTTCTCCTCTCGTCATCTCTTGGCTGCTTGTGCTACTGTAGTCATCACTGTTTTAAGCTTTGTATGAGGTTGTAACAATGTTAACACGGCAACTAAATTGTTTGTGTGGTTTCATACCTGATACTGTCATGGAGCTTCTCCTAAATTATTGTTAACTTTATGAATTCCAAGCTATTATATTTGTTAGTTACGGTTATAGCCGCATCTAAATATAACATTCTTTAAATTTAAAGATGACACCCGGACACAAGAATATAACCTGAGAACTTTGGCTTAGTACGCCATTGCTCTAACAACTGAGCTATCCACGAGTCGTCCCATGGCCAGGGTCATTCTTCAGTCATATTTTAGGCAGCGTCTGTGATAGACATACAGATTAATCACTCATATGTGACTGATGATGTCTGCATGTCCATCACAGAGTCTACCTCAATCTATGAGTGAGGAAAAGCCATGGGCACGGAATGAATACTGGGTAGCTCGGTGGGTACAACATTGGCGTACTAAGTCAAATGTCCCGGGTTCAATTCCCATGTAAAAATGTCCCTTTTCACTTTAAAGAATATTGCTAACTTAATATTCAACTGTGATTTTTATTTAACATATTTTCTAAAACCAAAGAAACACTATGTATGTATTTATGTATATTATGGGTATTGAAGTTGGGTGAATTGATTTGAGATTTAAGGTTTACAGCACTACTTGGAGTACATCTTTAAACATTTAAAAAGATTGTTGAAGGAGAGTAAAACAAGCATTGTAGTTATTTCACTCACAATAAAGAAATTATAGGTCTAGTTTTCAAAAGAGAATTTGTTTTAGCCTTTTTTTTATTACATATAAAACTAATACCTGTGCTTTATGTGTGCCTTATAATGTTTGAGTTGATTTTGACAAGCTTGGTGTGAATATAGATCACCACAGGAACATAATTATTTATATTTTCTTATGTTTATGTGTTGCTAGAAGGATTGCAATTTTAAGAAAGCTTGTAAACCATTATTTTAGAAGTTTGTAGGGTACATTTTTTTTTCTCTTAAGTAATTAATTTGTCATGAATTATGTTTATTGTAGGGAAACTCCCCCAAAAACATTTTTGGTACTGATAAATTGTTGGTATGCCAGCTGTTAGTAATCAACAATTTATTCATAACTATGATATACAATATGATGACAAATATATTTAGGTTTGTAAAAAAGTTAGTAAACACTATAAAATTATGTAATGCAAGTGATAGGTAAGAAATACAATTTGGATCTATAGATAGGTTAAGCTTTGATAGAAAACACATAGAATTCTCTCATCATTTCCTCACACATTCTTCACACTTTCATCTTCTGATTACTTTCACAGTTACACATAATTTTAAATTTCCAGAAATATTCCTTTTTTCATGATAATGGAAAATGAAAAAACACAAAAGAATACATAGTGGTAGCTACATTTTTTTTTTGCACGAGAGCCAAATTAAAGCTAGACATATTTTGTTACATATTATTACAATGATTTTTGTTTGATTTTTGTTTAGTTAAACCCAATTTGGATGGTAGGATAAAGAATTACAACCTGTATTATACCTATACAGGTAGGCATCTTTAACAATACTGCTATACACATAAATAAAGATAATAATGGATATTAGAAACATCAAAATTATAAAGTATGTTTTTTGGGAGGAATCTTTCAATATGTATATTACCCCTCAAGGAATCATGTTTTAAAATAATAGATACGTTTTACAGATTACCTCTTTCTTATCACACACTTCCTAACACTTGGGCATTTCGCCCACGAAATTTCTCAACTGTAATTAGACTGGTTGTTGATTGAAATCACAAATTGGTAAGTAACTAGTTGTTACTTATGTTCCACACACGGTGCTACGCAACAGTGGCGTAATTTCAATTAGTTTTCAACTATCTAACTGCAAGCACCTTCTTCAAGCTTCTAGATTATTTAATATTTATTAAATATCTAGTGACTTGAGTGTAGGAGAATTTTGTTCTCCATCATTACTACAAATATAAGAAACTTAAACACACAAGATTTTGGATTTATCCACACAATAAAAAGAAAGTAAACTGCAGACTATTATTATTGTTGGTATTATTATTGTTATTATTGTTATTATTATTATTATTATTATTATTATACTATTTGTCATAGAAAAGTGAATTCCAAATATATATATTGTTTAGAATGTCGAAAGAAAGCTACCTTGAATAGTGTATTAAATGTTCAATAACTGTTCATTCATGATGATTGAGTTTGTAACTGAGGTAGCCCGGCGACTAAGATGTTGAGTTTTCAGTGACAAATCACAGATGTGTCATAAACTAGTTATCAAACCGAAGCCCTGTGAGTGCACCAATATTGAAACACATCGGTGAAGCTCAAGCTACTGATTGATAATTTAGGTTCTACTTGCATCACTTTTGAGCCTTAATTGATCAGCTCTATGGGCAAAAGCCTTTACTCCTTTCAAATAAACAAAAAAACATTGATATAATAACATAGAAAAAAGGCTAAAAATGTACATTCAGATTATTTAATAACTTGTGTATAAGGTTTTAATCAGTGTAGTGGTATCACAAATGGCTTTAATAAGATTATTAATTTGTTATAAATAAAATAACACATATGTAGGGTGTCACACCTTTTGAAACTATAGCTGGAAAATAAAAGTTTGATTAATACAATTTTGAGACTTCGACTGACGTTTATATTGCTGAATGTGATAATAAAGTTTGTTTTAAATTGTATTAATTTGTGAGCATTATATTTAATTTAAGGTGATAAGAAAATAATTACCACCCAATACTAGAACTAAAATAAAGGCTGAACAAAAAAAAAAGAGCCAACCTAAGGTTGTTAAAATGTTAATTTGTATATTATCATTATGTCATTTGAAGCAACACTATTTCTTATAGTCACTGTTATATTAAAGACTGTTTGCTTTTATAGTTTTATATTGTAAAATATCTCCAAACTTAAATTTTCTGGTACCTAAATGAAAAATATAATCTATTTGCCATAGAAGTGGTGGTAACTGACAGCAGAATATACAAAAACAGTTAAAAGAAAAACATGATTTAAAACAAATTGTTTGTTTGTGTGAATGTTTTGACAGCTAAAATTAACAACTCAACATATGGTCTTGCAGGTCATATGGTTTGGCGGATGAATAGATGAAAGTAGATCTGGTAACTTTTTCTAGATGTCACTTACCTACACTCCTAACATAGATGGGGTATACTTATAATATGTGTATTTATGTTGAAAAGTATGTTCTTATTAAGGATATTATGTTGTTATCAATTATATATTAAGGGGATATTAATTAAAGTTTTAGTGTCGCTATGCATAACTTAACTAGAGAGTTAACAACTTTTATCAAAAGAAATAAGTTTTTTTTCTTTGAATCATTATGGAACAATTACATTGTGATTGTTTTTTAAACTAAACTCTGTTCATTATAGAACACGGGACTAGATCATGGTTAAAAATGAGTAGTCTAAGGCCCCTTCTCCAGAATCAGTAATCATAAGAGACCAACTCCAAACTAACATATTGCTCTGTCTACAAAGTCTATATCCTTAAAAGTCCTTAGTCCTTACCACCCCATAAAAGTTGACAACTTTAACTTTCTAAGACTATTTGATATAAACTGTTAAGGACTACCAATCACAGCACAGTAAATATGTGCACACACATCAAAATAAAAGTACCAATGGCAGTGAGTTTGATGAATGGAGCCACTTAATAAATATATTTCTAAGAATTTTAAAACCCAAAGAAGCATGGCATCTTAAAAACAGTTTTCTGAGAAATACCAAGTTCTCAGAAAAAATGGTGTTGCTTTGGTAGGTTAAACTTCACATCTCTTTAGAACCTCTACTTCACACATCACATATGCTCGTGCTTTGCTACAAACAATTTCTTTCAAATAGTTTAGTTGGACTAAATCTTCAACTTTCTCATTGGTTGGAATAATCATGTGATTAAGGATATTGACTGTGTATACATTATTTCTATTTTCAAGGACCATACGAATTGGGAGCTTACAGGCTATGTAGACGGGACTGAACTGGAACACTCAACTGGTTAACTCTCTAATATAAATTGTTTGATCTAACACATGAAAACACAATATTGACATTAACTTATACCAACCATCATGGGAAAAATATTGTAAAAATAAAATACATTAAAATAATGTAAAATTTTTGTAACCAAGAAAAAGTAAATTCATATCCAGCACCATAATAAATAATGAGTAGTCAAACTTCCTCAAAATAATCTGTAATGTTGAAATACCAGACATGAAGTTTAAAAAATCGCCTAATTTAGTTTAAAGTTTATGCATTCCGACATGATTCCATGTGTATATCTAAGCCTATATATACATCATAAGTACTGAGATAACTTTCTTTGAAAATATCATAGTTTAATTTGAAATAACAATATATTGGCAGCCAAAATGCACAAACTTTATTTAGCCAATGTGTTTCAACGCTATTGTAGGTGGCCCCCTTAACTTAGTATGATCAAATTCATCTGTACTTGATTTTGACCTAAAAATAGATTTGAAGACAATTTTTTTGTTTTAAAATGTATTTTATTTAACACATGATGGCAAATATAAGCTTATTGAGTAAATATACCTCATAGAGTTTGCCTCTTTAAAACTATGTCAATTGAAATAAAATTTTGTGCTTTAGCTTTTGCTTGTTACATTTATAGAATTATTGTGTGAAAATTTAGTAAAATTATTGATTTTAATGTTATGAATTTATTCATTTGATATATTTTGATACACTTTGTGTATTTGGGCACATAGCAAAACTAATTATTGTAAAATAAGGTTTAGCTTCTGATACAAATAATGAAATGTTCATCTTATTATGTTTTATTGCTGCTTGTGATTATTAATAAATATATGATCCCATTGGAGAAAACCTGCATTTATTTGTAAAATTCAACCCGTTATGCATAAATTTGAAGTTTCATCATAATATTTAGGCTGGTTCCTTGTTCACATGTAAGTAGAAAATGTAAATAAGTATTAATGGAAAACTATTAGAATGCGTGAATAATTTGGTGTGTTTGGGCAGAATGTAAAAAATAAAAATGGAAGGATAGGCGGCGAAATTGAAAAATGGGTGAATGCATCTAGGTGAGTAGTTTGATGTATGTGGACTATTGCAAAGAATGAAGTAGTATTGAAATAGGCAAAGATGGCAGTATCTAAAAATGTAATAACGCCAACGTTGTTTTATGGATGTAGAGCTTGGGTTTTTCTAGAGAAACACAAGCAAGGTGAATGCGGTTGGAATGAGATATCTAAGAAATGTATGTGGAAAAACTCGCATGGACAGAGTCAGTAATGAATAAATTCTGAAGGAGTGTGGTTTGAAAGGTAATCCAATAGATCAGTGTGAAATAAGTGTCTTACGGTGGTGTGGACATGTTGAGTAGATTAATGTGGATCGAATGACAAATCATATATATGAAGGTAGAGAGTGTGAATCAAAAGGAAAGGGTAAGCCACTTAATATGTGGCTAAATATTGTAGATAAATATGAATATATGAAAAAGATCAACATTAAGATTTTTTTAAATAAAAGAACATATATAAATCAATGTTTGAACATTGTTGAAGCAGAGGGAGTATGTAAGGATAGGGAAGTTAGTGAGGATGGATTAATTAATTATTTTTTTTCTAGCTATATCTACAGTTTCTTTACTACCCCATAAAGGACCGGAGAACAGTGTTATGTATAGATAAATAACAAAGTGATTAGTTATTTATCTATACATAACACTGTTCATAGTGTGTTTATTTTACTTGCTTTGTTACAGTAAAGCTGGGGCTGCAAAATTGTCTAAAGTATTTGGTAAAAAAAAAGTTTAAAATGGTTTGGAAGCAAGTCATTTCCAATGAGTGTGCAGCCCTGTCATGAATATTGTATAGTCTCGTAAACATAAGGGCTGTGCACTTTCTTTGAAGAGGGATTATTCTTGGATCTTTAAAAAGGCTTTGATTGGTGAGTAAATGTTGAATTTAAGTAAATACTGTATTACTAATTTATAATTTTATATACCTAGCTTAATAGAATAAAAAATAAAAGTATATTTTTTTAAACACCTCATCCTACTACCGGTTCAGGCTATACACATGTACTAATTACACTAATGTGTCAGGAATTATGAAGGTTTAATTTAAAGTTAGCATACCCACATTTGGAAAAACTACCTCTGACACACCCGTATTTGATTTAAAATTCCAAATCTTGGTATTTGAAAGATTTGTATCGGATTTGAAACATCAAATCCAACTATATCCCAAGTTCGGATTTAATGGAATTTAATCTGAAATTAAAATCTAAAAGTCAATCATTTGAATGATTTAAGTTTGTAAAGATGTTAGAATTGACCCATTATTTGACTTTAGCATAAACTTTCTAATCTCATAATATTTAAAATCTAGTCATTATTTGAACATGGTTTGGTCGCCTTAAATTTTTTTGTTGGGCTAAATTTTAAAACATTTATCCTAATATTCTATTTGATGGGATTCATTATAAAATATTCAATTCAAAACATTTTAACATGAATTAAATATGAGTAATATTCAGACTCATTTCTAAATTGAAAATCCTGGCCTGACACAGTCTTAATATTACTAAAACGACAAGAAATATTTTCATAACCACAGAGAAAGTTCTTTGATGTTTGCTCTTCGAAACTTCTTCTGAACAATGTTCAGTTCTCTCCTGCTCCCGAGCTACTTGTTTGCTTACTGAAGGCGCTGCCTTGTTCCCCGCGTTTGTAAACTAGGGAAGGACCTCACCAACAGTGTCATGTCTACTAATACTTGCTGCGTCTGATGAGGCGGGAATATGTTCAGCGGAACAAGAATATAGGACAACATTTTAGAAAACATTCTAAAATACTCTTTCGTAAGGAGTGTAAGATATGATAAAATAATACAGACTTAGATAATGCTTGATAATACGGATAAATAGAATGCAAACAGTTGAATATAAGAAGTGATTGTTAATGCGTCATAGCATTATTTTTAATTAAAGTCAAAACATTAGATAAAACATACAATGATATGAGTAAAAAGGTTAAACACTGGAGTGTTGTTATATAAAAATGGTTAAATATTTAACAGTAAGCCGCAAGTCAGGAGAATTAATAAAAAATATAAAAATAATGTACACAGTAATATTATAATATTAAAATAACAGGCGTTAGTAACCAGAAAACCTTAAAATTGAGTAAGAATACAATTAGAACAGAAATGGGTTAACTCACTTTTTAAAGTAAATTACAGTAATATGAATGAAAATTTAACCAATTGTAAATCTAAAAAAGGAATTGAATTGAATAAAGTAGAACTTAACTAAAAAGTAGTAGCTAAACATTGAATGTATACAATGTAAAATGAATTAAAATTAATTAAAACTTGAAAAAATAACATGAATTGTGAACATAATTGAAAAGATTTTAAGTTGAGGGATAGTCAAATGATGGTTTTAGCCTGGTTATAAAATAAACAATAGTGTAAGAGTTAAATGAGAAAATGTAAAACAACTTAATTGGTTTATAAGATTACATGAAAAAAAGGGAGGTCGTATAACCAATTATCTAAGTCCTGTCATAAGGATTAAACTTCCCTTACTCCTTTTTTTGGTGTTTCTGTAATGATGTTGTTTACAGGTGCTCTATTATCCCGACATGTTTCGGTGCTACAGTAGACGCACCATAATCATGAAGCTGAAATTAAAATTAAGAAGCTTGCTATAAAGTAATGGAAAAATATAATGTTTGATTGAAAAAAGAAAAGTTACTATGCATAATGACTTAAAGTGCAAACAAGCAGACTTACTACGAATAGATGTTGAGACACAATGAGAACTAACGAGGGTTGTGGGCTGAAATGTGTGAAGTGTTGCAGATGTAATATAAAGTGGAGAGAGCAATGCAGCCAACCTAATGGGGAATGTAAATAGATGAGTGAGTGTAAGAATTATAGTGTAAGAATTATAAAGAAGAGGGAAAAAATGTGTATGTGATAAACGGAGAATGGAGAAAAAATTGGATAGGATTAAGGAAGAAAAATGGTCTAAGTCTTCTCGGCTCCAGCTCGGATGGGCCATTAAGCTACGATGGAGGTTAGAGCAGGAAAAAAAGGGGTTAGATAATTCTAGTATGTTTAGGTAGACGTTTTAAAGTATTAACTAAAATTTGATTGGACGATTGAAGTTGTTCATTAAGGATGAGCTTTTTCATGAATGAAAAAGTTTTCAGCTATGTTTAACTTGGGTCCTTTGTGAGCGAAATATAGGGGTTTAAGACACTGTTCAATGGGTATTAGGCTGGTGGTTGGAATATTTTAGATGTTCGGCAAACTTCGATTTGGTTCTATTAAATTTGAAATCCGAAATGTGTTCTTTGTTGCGTGTTCTAATGTTTCGTCCAGCTTTACCAATGTAAATGCTGTTACATGTGAGTTGATAAATTTCATTTTTCTTATATAAGTCGCTTTTGTTTAGGTTACTATTGTTAAGGTTCTTCTTGATATTATTATTGGTTGTAAAAGCAATATTAGTATTGTGATTTTTGATGATGTTAGTGATACAATGTGTTTCTGGACTGATGTAGTTAAATTTGAGCCATTTCTTCTGTTTAGTGGTGTTTATGTTATTATTAGTAATGATAGTGGAGAAGTTATCCAATTGAAGTTTCTTTTTTTGGTTTTGTAAGATCTTATAGATGGTAGAATGGGAATATCCATTGTTGGTTGCAATTTGTTTGATGATGTTGAGTTCTATTTTATAGTTGTTTTTGTCGAGAGGAATGTGAAGTATACGATGAATTAAGCTATTGAAAGCGGCAAGTTTGTGAGAGATGGGATGGTTTGAATTGTAAGGTATTATTGTGTCAGTGTGAGTGGGTTTTCTGAAAATTTTGTATACAAGTCTGTTATGACAATTTTTAGTGATATTGAGGTCTAAATAGTTGATGCTGCTGTTATTTTCTTTTTCGATAGTAAAGGAAAGTTTTGGGTGGATGTTGTTGATTATGTTGGTAATGGAGGGAATATCGTAATCGTTATCGAAAACAATAAGAATGTCATCCACGTATCTACAAAAGAATTGTATACTTAGAAGATTATTTAAGCTGTTAAAGATGATAGGGTCATATTTCTGTAAAAATATTTCTGACATTATACAAGAGATTGGGGAACCCATTGCTAGTCCATGTTTATGCAAGTAGTATTTGTTATCAAATTGGAAATAGTTTTGTTCAGTCACTATTTGTACAAGTTTGGACATTTGGTCGACATATTGTTTATTGAAGTTTTTTGTTATAAGGGTTTCATTTATAATATTAATGGTTTCAGAAATAGGTACGTTGGTGTAGAGATTAGATGTGTCCAGGGACATGAATTTAGAATTTTGGTTAAGGGGTATGGAGTTAAGCTTTTCGGTTAAATGGATGAAACTTTTGATGTTGAATTGATTGGGAAGTTCTAGATTAGTAGATAATATTTTGGATAGCTTTTTAGCAAGCTTGTATGCGGGTGCATTTCAGTAGTTAACAAGTGGTCTGATCGGAATGTTGGGTTTGTGTATTTTTGGTAATGAAGTGAAGATTATATAGGAGGAATATAGAAGGTCTGTTTCGGTGGCCACATGGTCAAAGGCGCTACTCTTCCAGTAGACTAGACTGACAATGACTGGGAGATCGATGTTCAAATATCGATCGGGTGTACTTAGGGTGTTTTTTTCCAAAATAGTTTTCCACCGTGCCTCCATGCACATGTGGGTGCACTTCCTATAAATATAACCTTCCTAATCCCTAAAACCATAGTGTAACTAGTATATAAACGTATAACCTGAATGGGTAGCAAGATGTGGTGCTAAAATAAACAAGAACATAGGAAATTACCAATTTTGCTGAATATGCAATGATAGCTCAGCTTCTCTAACAGTCTAGCGTGCTGTTTTAAAAGAATTATAAAATTGTATGTTATGCCTAAGAATATATAATATAAATATACGTGCTATAATATGTATAGTGGTATCAGTTCAGGGTTTGTCCTTGTGCTGTCTTGATAGTAATCTCAAAGCAAACCTTGAGAGGAAATTTCAGGCGTTTAAGGTGGGGATGTTGAGAACAGGAGCTAAGGGCAGTTTTTATTGCAAAACATTTTTTTGATCAAGTAAATACAATATTGCTCCAATAGAAATATAGAGAGTAATTTTCTCACCAGGTAACCTCAACAGTTTGTTGAGTGTGTCCTGGAATTTAATGACAATTTTTTCTCTCCATTTAAAAAGTTTGTCATCTGATGCCGCTATGTTGGTAACAGATATTCAACAACTGTGTATATCACCTTGTAAAGAAAATTAAATTTAATGTATCTACTGTAATGATATCTTATTTATTTCGACAAAAAAAATTGGGGTGTGGCTGTGTCATGGACACGGCCGTGCGTTGTACGTGAATACGTTTATGTAACGGGTTATATATTTTTTTAAATAAAATATTTTTATTTATGTATTTAGGATAAAAGCAAGGAAACAAATAATTATTGTGTTACAATATAACTTTATTAACTATAGGTCTGTGATACGAAAAGTACGACACAAATGGCATACAAGATACATCGAGATTTCTGGTAAACGTTAAATCAATACAGGTATTACCTAACGTTGTTGGAGAAGTTTCAATATGGCCGACATCATATATTTTTGTTCTAAAACATTATATTCACTGTCACTACTTTAAACTAATGTTTTATAAACAATCGATAGATTTTAATGACAGCTGACGATTAAAACCTAAATGAACATCGTAACTTCTCCGAGTCAAAAGTTATACTAATTGCAAATCTCTATACACAGCAAAATAACCTCAAAATGGTGGCACTTCCCCCTCCACCGCGCGCGATGCGTCACTTCTCGCGGGGGGAGTGGAATTGTATCCATTCGGAATGGTATCCATTCCGATAGTTCTGTAAAAAACTGCTTTTGTGAAAATTCGGAATTGTATCCACTGGAATTATATCCACTAAAACTGGAATTGTATCCACTCGGAATGGTATCCATTCCGATAGTTTTGTAAAA